>JASDQU010189982.1:3700-16096 GCA_032191745.1 Picea mariana
TTTGAATTCTATATTTAGTCATTTTCATTGCAAATGGTTTAACTGTTAGATATTTCTGAATACAACTGTTGTTACAGTTTAGTTCCTTCTTGGTAAATGCGCATAAACTTGTCTCATGAGAATTAGAAGTTAGTTGTTGAACATGGATGGAGAACTGCTTTTCCTTTTTCTGCATTAGGTTAAAATCTTGTTTTGAGAAATAAAAGTGTGAAGTAGCTTCTTGCAATATGTAGATTTCCTTCCTGCAATAGTACAAAGTTTCTTCCTGCAAAAGTAATTTAGGAAGTTAGATTAGGGTAGGCAATTCAGGGTTTTTATATATTCATCAGTTTAGATTGCAATTGTGATTTTAATTCTGTAGCACTCCGACTGTGTTAGAACAAGTGTGTTAGTGATATTGTTTGTTTGTTTTTGTTAAAAATAACTTCCCTACTGCAATTAGATTAAAGATTCTTTCATAATATAGCATAGACTGTGCAGAATTATCTTGAAATAATAGACTTCCCTAGGTTGACAATTTATATTGAACACTTTGATTTTCCATTCAATTAGACAATTAAAGTGCCCAACACAACATTCATAAGCGTAATGAAATAAACAAGCAGAGAACATATCATTCGTTCAAATACACACTGAAATGAACATTCTCTAAGCATTTGGATCAATTTCTGTCCATTCTATTCATTCATGAAGTATTTTCATAAGTTGCATAGTTCTTCACTGTCTCCAGACTCTCTATGTCTAGCTGCTACATCTAACTTTTCATACTCTTTCCTCCTACAATCTCCTTTTCACACTCTATCCTTTTTCAACACAATATATAAAAACTTATCTAAGGAGTGGCTTCTCAGGATCTTATTCGTCCTATCTGAATTCTATCCCGTCATTGTTCTAGTGGTTACCTAATTATTCCTATTACAATAAATGTGTGTTATTAGCAGATAAGAGATGAAACTCTACATCTGTAACACCTTACTGTCATGTAAGAATTTACAACATCCAACCATTCTTACGCGGTGACCTAATTTTACAAACAAAGTATTTTAAAAACAATATTTTCAAAATATCTCAACAACCGCTCCTACCTTGGTTTAATGCTGATTTGAAATTATGGCATGATGAGCTGTAGAATTCTCCCTCCACACTCGACCTCTTTGGCTTTGATGGAAATGATCTTGCATCATACTCCTCTAGCTAAAATATTCATGGACTCATGTCCATGAGCTCCTGCACTATTTTTCCATGCTTCAAAATGTCAGGTTCAGTGACCCAACTCGAATCTTCCACTGGGTGATATTTCCACTTCACCAAATATTTAGCATACATCTTTCTCTTGATTTTCTTTCCAACTCTCTGTTCTAATATTTTCTCCATTTGAGGTTTTTCTTTTGTGGGAATTTGTTCTTCACACTGAATCTTCTTCTAGTCATCTAGTTCGCCTACATCATCTCTCCTATAATCATACATGTATGCAACATTGAATATCGGTGATATCCCAACATTTTTTGGAAACTCAATATCATAATCATTGGATATAAAATTCTTGAGGATCTTGCATGGTCCTATCTTCTTCATATTCAACGTTTTATATGTTCCCCTTGGAAACCTTTCCTTTCTTAAATGAGGTAAAACTTCATCTCCAACTTCGAATTGAACTTCTCTTCTTTTCTAATCAACTATGTGCTTATACTTTTGGTTATTGTCCTGTAGTTTCTCTCTAACTTGATCATGGAGTCTCTACATCTCTATAGAAAAATCTTCTACTCCAATGCTTCTGAACTCATCTTGATTCATATCTCCCAATTATGTAATCCCTCTTAGTTGTATTTGATACACTATCTTGAATGGATTTTTCTAGTGTTCCTATTTATTGAATTTTTAAATGTAAATTATGCTTGTGTTAAAATCTGATCCCACTAAAGGCCCTGCTCAGTGACTGATCTCCTTAATAAATTTTCCAGACTTTTGTTCACCACTTCAGTCTGTCCATCTATTTGAGGGTGATATGTTGAACTAAAGGACAAGTTTGTCCCCAGCCTCTTCCATATATTTATCCAAAATTTTCCTACAAACTTTTTTTCTCTATCTGAGACTATGCTCCTGGGAAACCCATGTAGTCTCACAACTTCCCTAGAAAAAAAAATTGGCTATGTGTGTAGCATCGCTTGTTTTCTGGCATGGTATGAAATGTGTCATCTTGGAAAATATTTCTACCACAACAAATATGGAATCGCTTCCCTTATGGGTTCTAGGTAATCCCAATATAAAATCCATACTAATTGCATCCTAAGGCCTTTCTAGAATAGGCAATGGATGATACAAACCAATGTTCTGCTTATTTCCTTTTGCATGTTGGAAAATATTGCATCTGTGTACAAATTTCTTCATGGTTTCCCTCATACCTAGAAAATAGTACGAACTGTTCAGTTGTGAAAACGTTTTGTCATGAATGAAATGTCTGGCTAGACCTCCACTATGTTTTTCTTTCAACAGATTATCTCTCATTGAGCATCTTGGTATGCACACTTGGCTTCCATTGAAAAATAATCCATCTTGTATTAAATATTCTATTTATGGTTTTTTTTCCCCCAACAAAGGTTTCTCACATGCCTCATAATCCTCCTTAAAATCTAGATCTTCTTGGTACATTTTCTTAAGGTGTTCAAACCCTAAGGTCTTCACTTGGAATTCCTGTATAATCAAAATCCTCCTGCTCAAAGCATCCGCAAATTTGTTAGCACTTCTAGAAATATGTTTCGTGACAAAATTATAATTATGGATGAATTCTACCCACTTAGCATGCCTCTGATTCAAGTTTTCTTGCTTAGCAATAAATTGTAAAGCTTGATTATCACTATATGAGACAAACTCTTTTGGAATTAGATAGTGCCTCCACTTATTCAAAGATTGAATAATTGCATAAAACTCTTTGTCATATGTGAAAGAAATTTTCTTTGTGTCATTCAGTTTCTCACTTAAATAAGCAATTGGCCTGTTATCTTGACTTAAGACTTCTCCAATAACTACTCCACTCGCATCACATCTTACCTTAAATGTTTTGCCAAAATATGGTAAGACTAGAATTGGTTGTCCTGATCTTCTCCTTCAACACTCTAAAGCTTTTCTCAGCTTCCTGTGTCCAATTGAAATACTTTTGTTTCTTCTTCACAATATCTAGTATGGGCATACATATGCCACTGAAATTTCTAATAAATTTCCCATAAAAGCTTGCTAACCCATGAAATCTTCTTACCTCAAATATGCTCCTTGGTGATGGACATTCTTTGATTTCTCTCACCTTCTCTGGATCCATCTTCAATTCATTTGAAGAGATCACAAAACCCAAATATATGAGTTCTATCTTCATAAAAGAACTTTTCTTCAAGTTTATCAACAAATTGTCTTGCTGCAATCTCCTCATCACTAATGTCAAGTGTTTTAAATGTTCTTCCTCTGTTTTACTGAAGATTAGTATATCATCCAGATATAAAATCACAAATTTACCTATGAAGTCTTTCAATACTTCATTCATCAACCTCATAAATGTTCTTGGGGACTTTATCAACACAAACAACATGACTAGCCTTTCAAAAAAACATTCATTTGTCTTGAATGTTATCTTCCATTCATCTCTCTCTCTCATTCTTATCTGATGATATCTACTCTTCAAGTCTATTTTTTAAAAATAGATTCCTCCACTCAAGCAATCCATCAAATCATCCATTCTTGGCAAAGTAAATCTATACCTGATGATGATCTTGTTGATGGCTCTCGAATCTGTACACATTCTCCATCCTTCTTCATTCTTTGGACTCAAAGCAGTTGGTACTGCGCATGGGCTTAGACTTTCCCTGACTAAACCTTTATCCAAAAACTCATGGACTTGATTCTTGACCTCTTAATTCTCTCAAGGTGTCAACCTATATGTTTCTTTGTTTGGAAAAGTGTCTCCTAGAATAAGGTCAATGTGATGGTTGATACTCCTAATGGGTGGAAATGAGTGAGGTAACTCATCCACTACTATGTCAATGAAATTCTCTAATGGTTCCTGGATTTCTTCAAGTAAATCATCCATAGAATTATTTGTAAGGATAACCCTTAGCTTCCTCACTACAACAAATTGCATCTCTTGTTCCTTCTTGACCTCATTCAAGACTTCCTTCCCACTCATGAGAAGTATACTTGAACTAGCCTCCTTCTTTGGTTCCTTGTTTTCCATTGGCAGCAACATGTGTGTTCTACCATTCTTCTCTATGGTGTAAGTATTTTTCCTCCCATCATGAATGGCATTCCTATCAAATTGCCATGGTCTCCCGAACAAAATATGACAAACATCCATAGGAATTACATCACATAAAATCTCATCTTTATAGCCTCCTATTTTAAATACAACTTTGTATTGTTGACTTACCATAACTTGATGTACTTTCTACAACCATGATACTTTGTATAGGCTTGGATGTGCAGTTTTCTCCAGCTCTAGTTTCTCCACCATCTCTATGGATACTAGATTATCAGTGCTCCCATTGCCTATAATCATATTGCAAACTCTATCCTTTATTTTGCAAGTATTCCTAAATAAGTTCGTTCGTTGAACTGGTTCTTCTGCCCTCCTTCTCTAGCTTTAGAAGAAATTTCCTCATCATAAGATTTCTCCCTTCTTCTGTTGCTTCTACTTCCACATTCTTCTGACCTTGAGAAATGGGTGCTTATTCTCCTCCTTATTTCTTTCTCTCGGGGAATTCCCAAGACATGTGTCATGTATTTCCATAGGCATAACATCTGAATTCACCTCCTCTACCTCTTCCTCTTCCTCGAGAAAAAGAGTTTCTTCCTCCATGATGTCCTTCCTTAGAACTTATCCCTTTTTCAGGGTGATTGTGATGTTTTCCGACCTCTTTCTTTGGATTCTGGAACTTCTCTCGGAAATTTCCCTTACCTCTATTTGAATTTCCTCCCCTGTCTCACTAGCTTTGTTTTTTGGCCAAATTCTCTTCAAATTTCAAGGCTACTTGATAAGCATCCTCAATTGTGTGAATATACATCATGTTCATATCCTCTTATATCTCGTATCTCAACCCATTTATATATCTGGTTGTTTTCTCATCATCATTTTCCTTCTGTCTAGCCCTAATATTTAGTCTATATAATTATTCAGTGTATTCTTTCACTGGTAGAATTTTTTTCCTCGAGTTGTGTAACTTTATGAACAAATTTATCTGAGAGTATTTAGGGATAAATTTCGCTTTCAACTTGGCTACCATTCTGTCCCAACTTTTGTTTTTCTTCTTACCTTTGCATCTGCGATCAGCTTGTAGTTCATCCCACCATAACACTGCATGACCTTTCAACCTGGCTATTGCATGCTTCACCTTCTTTTCTTCTTCAATTTCTTCATCCATTGCACATACCCAATCTAACAATTCTTCAACTTCCAAATTTCCTTCATACATCGGGACTTCTGTTTTTTCTGTGGTTCCTATTCTCAAAAAAACTCTTAATAGTCGTTCTTTTGCAGTTTCTCCTTCTGCATCTCCTTCCTCTTCTACCTCTTCACTTTCTACTTCGCTGACGTCACCAACATCTGGTGCTCTCCTCTATGTTGTTTCCATGGATTCAAACCTCATTCTGATTCGCCTCATTTCTTCTTCCATTTATGGATTCGCTTTGCGCCTTCTAGGTACCATGATACCACTTGATGATATCAACTATATTATTTTACCTTCTCTCCCTTGCCTATGATATGCAGACATAATTTCATGTCTGATACCACTTGATGCAGACCCCCTACACTCCTGGGGCTTCAAGACCTCCCAGTCAAAGATCAATTGACTTTGGGATCCAAATTAGCTCACAGGTTCATGTTGAAACTTCACAATTGTCCCCATAGGTCAAGTCCTAAACTTTGAGCATGAAATATCTTTTTCATGAATTTCAGAACACCCACAGGGTCCTCCACATGACACTAATTGAAAAACTGTGAGCCTAAAATTCCTCCCTTCCTCACTTCAGTATTTCAGGCTTCATAATTTTCCGCTGCACTCGATTCTAATTCCTCTGAACTCTGAATCAACAAAATCTCCTCAGACCATATCAATGACCTATGTTCACTCACCAACCAACAGTGGATATCATCTTCGAAATTTTGACCTTCGACAGTTCTGAGTGTTGAGTTATCCTTTTCCTCCAGAGTATCAAACTTCTGGAGTTGATCTCCACACTCCACGTGTATCTAGTGGATCAATGACCTCGATTTACTTCATCCTTCAGAAATTTTTCCATAAAAGGAACCATGCTCTGATTCCTCCCAGAATGGACAATATCTGGATTTTCAGATCCGTTGCCATGTGTCCTCCTCCGACCAACAGTCAGGATTTTTTCTCTCTCTCTTTTGGAAATTCGGGCGACTTTTGGTCAACAACCTATCCTTTCCATTCTTATATATTTTCTAACTTCCAGATCTCCATATCTGTCAACACGTGTTCGTTGCAACTCAACGGTCATGATGAATTCTGGCTCTTCGAGCTTTGAGAGTTCTTTCTTCCTCTTTGCGACTTTCCTCCAGAGTTTCTTTTCTCCAAAGTATCAGATCTTCTGACACATGTCCTTCAAATAGAACAACTTAGATCTGTTTTTGGCACTTCGAAACTTCACCAGTTCACGCTTCATGCCACTGATCACCAAGATTCCCCTTTTAAGTGCTCCTCTTCCAAAGCAACTAATCTTCCACCATGCATCTTCTTGACCCAACAGTCAGGATTTGGTATGCTCTTCAAGTTTCGACAACTTTTGATGTTGCACTACTCCTTCCTCCTGGATAGCTTCTTCTCTGAAATGAACATTACATTGAAACATATCCTCCTATGGATCTACGGTCCAGATGGACTTCGGTAGTTTTGATTCCTTCAAAAACAAAAACCTTTGAACATACGAAGTCTGAAGGACTTCAAGGTGTAATCTCCTTTCATGGTCTCGAGATCGAATGACTATCAGTGACTCCGACTTCTTCCGANTATATCCTCCTATGGATCTACGGTCCAGATGGACTTCGGTAGTTTTGATTCCTTCAAAAACAAAAACCTTTGAACATACGAAGTCTGAAGGACTTCAAGGTGTAATCTCCTTTCATGGTCTCGAGATCGAATGACTATCAGTGACTCCGACTTCTTCCGAAGGGATCTTACTCATCACTTCATAATATTCAACAGATTTCCTCCCTTCTGTTCTATCTTGTCGCTATCTCTCCTGAGATTGATTCCTCTGAGGATTTTGGGCTCCGAAACACTCCTTGCGACTGTGGAATCCTTGATAATGTTTGGAGATTTATTCAAACGAAATATTACTACACATTCCTTGTGATTCACATCTTGATCTCTTGATACTTAGTCAATTTGTGACCCCATGTAATATTTTCAACACTTGGTCTAAGTTTCTTCTTATCCCTCCTGAGCTTCTCTGAGTCAAATCTAGACTCTGTTGACGCACACCTTGCGGACAATATGCACTCCTTGCATCCGATATTTTAGAAGAGAAACAATTGAAACTTATCTAATACTTCATAAGTCCATATACTCAACTATGAACAACATACATAAGAATAATGAAATAAACACATAGAGAACATATCATTCATTCAAATACACATTGAAATGAACATTTTCCAAGCATTTGGATCAATTTATGTATGTTCTGTTCAGTCATGAAGTATTTACACAAGTTACATAGTACTTCACTGTCTCCAGACTCTATATGTCTAACTGCTACATCTAACTTCTCATACTCTTTCCTCCTACAATCACCTTTTCACACTCTATCATTTTTCAACAAAACACATAAAAACTTATCTAAGGAATGGCTTCTCGGGATCTTCTTCGTCCTATTTGAATTATATCCCATCATCATTCTACGGTTACCTACCTAGTCCTATTACAATAAATGTGATTTATTAGCATATAAGAGCTAACACTCTACATTTTTAACACCTTATTGTTGTGTAATAATTTACAGCATATGGCCATTCTTAGGCGGTGACCCAATTTTACAAACAAAGTATTTTTAAAATGATATTTTCAAAATATCTCAACAACTGCTCTTGCCTCTATTTAATGTTGATTTGAAATTATGGCGTGTTGAGGTGTCAAATTTTACCTACACTTGGCCTATTTGGCTTTTATGGCGATGCTCCTGCATCAAAAACCCTTGTGGGGGAGAAAATCCAACAACCAAAATCGTCAATATAGATTCCTTCAACCAATAAAATGATGCTCTATAGCTCTCCAAGAAAGACAAAGACCAAAACACCAAAAGAACCAGTATCCAAGACTTGTGCCCTAGACCTTCTTATGCACTCTAATATTCACAAGCGAAGTGTGTGAGTGTGTGTCCAAATGAGAGGAATGTTTCCTCTATTTATACACATTAGTGTCTCATGAAGAGACATGACTCTTCACCTAACTAACTGAGAATAAATAAAATACCAATAATATAATAATTTATGTTGAGCGAACTTGTACAATATAATTAGAATAACCTTTTAAAGGTTTGACTCAAACAAATATACAAGAATATCTTTCATGGTTACACCAAAAATAATAACACTATGGACATGAATGGATTGAGCACTAGGGAAGATTCAAACATCTTACCTTTAGGTTCCTATAACTATCCAATTGGGATGGATTGGCAGGACCAACACCATGTTGTATTAGACATTCATAACAAGGCATTTTATTTCCTGGATGAGGAAGGGAACCTAAGGAAATTCCAAGGAATTCCCAAGGCAGTAACTATCATAGAAATATCAACAATGCAGTTGAAGAAGTGTTACAAAAAGGGTTGTCAAATATTTGCATCCCATATTGAAGAAACACCTAAGGATAAGGGGTCAAATATTGAATATTATACAATCCTAAAGGAATTTTAGGATGTATTTAAATAAATACCACGACTACCCCCTAAAAGAGATATTGATTTCTCTATAAATCTGATTCCTGGAGCAGCTCCAATATTCAAGAATCCTTATAGGATGATTACACCAAAATTAAAGGAGTTGTAGATGCAACTTGAAGAGCTTATGAAGAAGGGGTATATATTCCCAAGTATGTCACCTTGGGGTGCCCCGATTTTATTTGTAAATAGGAAGGATGGAAATTTAGGACCCTACATGGACTTTAGGCAATTGAACAAAGTAACAAGAAAGAATAAGTATCCTTTGCCAAGGATTGATGACCTCTTTGATCAGTTGAAGAATGAAAAATATTCTCTAATATTGATCTCAGGTCTGGTTATCATCAGGTAAGAATTAAAGATGAAGATGTTAGGACCACACAATGTACCTTTTTGCCCATACTTTTTGCCACTGTTACACTCTTGTTTCACTCACATTTAAACTCATATTATCACTTTATCCTATCTTTCCAAAGGTATACAATGTCTCTTCTCTTTACTATATGTTTAATCTGTTTTGCATATAATTTTACATCACTCTCGTACTTAACCATTGATTAGAAATTTATAAGTGCTGAAACAGTTCAAACTGTAGATTAGCATTTGAGGCCTGTTGCTAAAACAACAACTCACAAAAGTTGTTACACAGTCCATGGTCGATGATGCTGAAACACAGAAGCTATTACACAGTCCATGGTCAATGATGTTGAAACATAGAAGCTGTTACACAGTCCATGGTCGATGATGCTGAAACACAGAGGAAGTTGTTACATAGTCCATGGTCGACGATGCTGAAACACAGAGGAAGTTGTTACACAATCCATGGTCAACGATGCTGAAACACAGAAGTTGTTACACAGTCCGTGGTCGATGATGCTGAAACAAAGAGGAAGTTGTTACACAGTCTAGGGTAAACGATGCTGAAACACAGAGGAAGTCATTACACAGTCCGCAGTCAAACAACAACTCACATAGATTGACTACAACAGCTGCACCGTGAACCAAGCATCAACCATCGTTGCTGCATGAGAAGTGTTGAAACAGTCAGAATGAAAATCTCATGGCTGAAATAGCCCGCGATTTGCAATGTCGAAACAGCATACAATAGCAGTAACAAGAAATAAAGAGCTTTTACTCCAGCTGTAACAGCAATACCTCACTCAGCATTCGTAATAGCATTTTGTTGCGGGAGACTAGGAGACCCTATTCCAGTTTAAAAAGTCGATCTGACTAAAAATAGGACCCAGATATACACCTATAATTTGTTGATCAATTGTATCGAAGGGATTTTCCTCTTTAAATAAGAGGAAATCACCATTCGAGGGGATCATTTTTTGGTACTAAGAAGGTTTTACAGAGAAGGACGTACTTCATTTTCAGATTGTAAGATGATACATTGATAGATGAATAAAAGATTGTTCTGAGCATTTCTCTCTATCCTTTTCGTTTCAGGGGAATCTTGTGAGAAGGGAGGGCCCACCTTCTTCACAAGATTCACCTGTTAGTTTTGTAGTGTGTTAGTGTGATCTTTGTTTATGCCTTGATTAGTTTATGTTTTGCTAAACACTACTTTAATGAATTCTACTTTGTTGAAACACTACTGAACTCTGTCTTGCTAAAAACTCTTCTTTACTGAACATTACATTGTTTTCATGTGGTTCATGCTTGGGTAATTGTTAATCATTTAGTTAGCAATCTTTTGTGATGAATTTATAAAAGATTGGTAATTAGAGACTGGTGTTAAAGGTTCCTTCTTGGGAAGGAATTAGGGTCCTGTTCTCTGTTAGAAATAGTTAGCCTTCAATTATTTTCATGAGTGTGATAATCAGAGACTGGTGCTGAAGGTTCCTGCTTGGGAAGGAATTAGGGTCCTGTTCTCTGTTAGAAATAGTTAGCCTTCAATTATTTTCATGAGTGTGTTAATCAGAGACTGGTGCTGAAGGTTTCTGCTTGGGAAGGAATTAGGGTCCTATTCTCTGTTAGAAATAGTTAGCCTTTAATTATTTTCATGAGTGTGCTAATCAGAGACTGGTGCTAAAGGTTCCTGCTTGGGAAGGAATTAGGGTCCTGTTCTCTGTTAGAAATAGTTAGCCTCCTATGCATTAATGAGTTCATAAAAGTGTGTTAATCAGGAACAAGGTGATGAAGTTTCCAGCTTGGGAAATAGGGTCCTGTTCTCTGTTAGGAGATAGATAGCCTTCATTATGCATGTCAATTATTTCAGCTAAGCAATGAGTTCATGAAGTATGATGTTCGGAAACAGGTGCTAAAGATTCCTACTTTAGGAATAGGGTCTTGTTCTCTGGTTACAGAGTAGTAGGTCTTTCTTGTTGTAGTGTCTTCTTGTTATTTTAATGTAATCCAAGATTCTTAAATTAATCATTTCTTTAAAATTTGAGCTCTGTAATAGGTAGATTGCTTTCTTGTAATTCAAGTTAGAACTTCAGTGTGTTTAAGGCAAGTGTGATTAATATAGTTTTTACTACAACTCTAGGTTGCTTTTGAGATTGAGCATATATAGTGCATGGTTACCTTTGAAATAAATAGACTTCCCTGGGTTGACAATTTATGTAGCACTTGATTGTTTAGATTAAATGAGCAATTATAGTGACCAACATTTTGGCGTCCTTGTCGGGGAAGGTAATTATAGATTTCAAAAGCACTTATGATTTTTCAGATACAAAGATTGCATGAGAGGACGCGGAGACCCCAAAGACATTGACCCTACAGGTGGCAGGGGAAGAGGAAAAGGAGGAAGAAAGACTTATATTGACGAGATTATATCAAAGTTTGAATCTGCTGCTCAATGACCAAACCTTCAGAAACAAAAATCCCAGCCTTCATTCCAAGCAAACTTTGAAATAGGGAAAGAAGTTTGGAGTCCTGAGACAGTCCAAAAACCAACAGGAAACATTGAGGATAGAGCAAGCGCGGCAGGGGAGCGGACAGAAGAAAAAATGGATGAGTACAATGAAGAATTGCATCACGAAGAACAGGCAGGTCCTGAAGGAGAGGTAAATGATGAAAACTCTTTCTCCACATTAGGATTTCCTATTGGTGATCTTCCTAGAGGAGTAGCCCCCATGAAGAACATTCCACTCTCAGCACTACCTAATTTTCATGGTTTATCTTCAGAACATCCTGATGAATTCCTTTTTGAGTTTGATATATTATGCAGAAATTATGATTACGTTTCCAATGATAAAAAATTAAAGCTATTTCTAGCAACACTAAAAGGAAATGCACTAAGATGGTTTATGAGTCTTGGAGGCCATGTAATCACAACGTGGGACCAAATGAAACAGAAATTTCTGAATAAATAGTAGGACAATTGCCGAACAAGAGAAAAGAGGGAGGAGCTATTTAAGATGATGTAGAAAGACGATGAAAATCTGGAGAACTTTGTAGAAAGGCTACAGTATAATCTACAAAGATCCAGTCACCCCAATG
>JASDQU010189983.1:0-10760 GCA_032191745.1 Picea mariana
ACACAATCCGCCAAAGGTGCAAGTCTACATCATGTGAATAAAGGAGTTGAGGTCGAACACAATGAGACATTGTTTGATTACCAGTCATTGATGTATACCATTAACAAACGCAAGATAGCATATCGATAATGAAAGTAGGTATCAAGGCACCGAGTACATTCTTACAAGTGTGAATAGAGGAGTCGATGTTGAACACCTGAAGAATCCATTGATCGGGAGACATTGAAGTATTCCCAACTGTCGATGGCGAGAGAGCTTGCCACTGATGACTACAAGCCTCAAGGTACTCATAAGACTCTGGGTTTCATTTCCAGAATAAATGGGTTGATGTCGATGGAAAGAGACCCACTGAAAGGAGATCATTAAGGCATCTCTCCTCAATCATCACGAGGTATAAAGCAGGGGCTTCATGATTTGGTGAGAATCGGGCGAAGAACAAGTTCATGAACCAAAGACCCTATGCATATTTCGTGTGTGCCAAGTGCAAGTGGTACACGAAAAAGACCCTCTGAATAGCAGCCAATGATGAAAACTGCTGACAAAGGTGAGGAAACCACCAATAAGGCTAATGGCATCCAAGACACTGCACGAATATCAATGTGTGAATAGATTTCTTGTCGTAGAACACAAGGGAAACCACCCAGTCAACAACCAATGATGAAATTTTGACTGTTGGGTTCAAGGTTACCTACCAATGATAAAAGTAGGGCTAGGGTACATGATAGGACTAAAGTATCATGTGATTCTGAGATAAACTGAGGGTATGGTTGACATGCAAAGTCAAGAGTTTTGAGGAGTGGCCGACATAGGTTGATAGACTTCCTTTGAACAAGAGCATGAGACATATGGTGGACTCTAACAGCATAGACCCAATGATAAAATCATGAGATGCAGGAGGCATCAATGAAGTTCTTTGTAGGAACTAGAAGAGTAACCAGTCGGTAGAGAAGAATCTTTAACGAGCTCAGCTTCCTAAGGTCATGCTAAACCCAAAATTATGATGAATGGACTCAAATAAATTTGTGCTCTGTTCAAAGGCAACATGACTGCTGCCGATATAAGATAATACTCCCTTCTTGCCCATCTTTTTTTGTTTTTTCATAACAAACGAATGCTATGATATAGAGGAGGAAACGAGTGTCGCAAGTAAGAAAAACTAGTTTCAGAAGTGGAACATAAATATGCTCAATGTAGGGGAGTGCATGTGGGAGATGGACACTCGAGGGAATGTTCCCTCCTAGGTATAGGGTGTCAAATTGTGAAGGATATAAACAAGGCTCTGCTTGTTTGAGGATGTAAACTGTTGAGGAAAATGGTTTATAACGCAAAGAGAGAACCGACTATAGGCTCAATACTACAAGCAGGGGCATGAGATGCAATCACAACTTAACGCCAAAAAATGTCATTTTTTATATATTTTAGTCTACTTGGTGTGAAAAAGGGATAAACTTGTGCCAAATAGATGTCTTTTCAAATCCAATTTATGAGTGTGAAAGAGACAAGTTCACTTGGCGATCTTTTCACTTTTTGGTAATGAGTAAAAAAAGATCTTAACTACGACTCATGACATTTCAAATCCAATTTAACGAGTGTGAAAGGGACAAATCACTCGACAATCTTTCCACTTTTTTATACGTGTCGGAAAAGATATTAACTAAGACTCATGGATGTTGTTCTAAGCAGCATGTAATGGGGGAGGCCAAGGCTCCCGTGCAAGACTTCTGTGAAAGTTCAGCAACTTACCAAGAGCCGACACAAGCTTGGGAAAACCCAAAGATTTCCAAGTCGAGGATCATAAAATACTTGTAGAGGTTACCTTATCTACAATATATCAAAGAATGCCCCTTATCTGGAAGGGTGTAAAAGAAGGAAGTCGAGGTTCTACGAGATTAAACGTTTGATGATGTCCATCATTGAGCACTTCGACCCAAAGCTTTATACCTACAACAAGTTCTCAACAAACAAGCAGAGGAAGCATATAGTGATGACATAAAAGGTTAGCACATTAGATAGCATAATCCATTAATATAAAAAAAAAAAAAACATGCCCATGGATCATAATACATATATTTGCAAGATATCAATTGGACAGGAAAGGAGTATTTCTATTAATAATTTATCAACAGAAGTGAAAATATTACAGACTTCCATGTCGACACAGTTTGGAACCAAGAAACTAAGTTCCTTCCAATTGGGCCTCCACCAAAGGTAAGATCATATAAGGGAGACAAAGAGGTTCTCCATAAATAAGGGAAGAGCTTGGGGGCTGAACACTGTGTTCAAGCTTAAAGGACAAAGGGATGCAGACTCAATATGAAGTAAATAATTTCTCCAGAGTAACTTTGCTCTCAAGGTTGACTTCTCTCCTCTTTTCCATAGCTAAGAATTGGCTTCTTTATAGCCTTCAAAATGCAACTGAAGGGCCGAGTCAGAACATTTCCAGTATATGGAAGGCCAAGGATTAGAGATCTCCTTTCGTGACATGGAAAACCGAAATTTAATTTTGATTTCCTGGCACAAATCCCGATGTACGCAGGTTGTAGTGGAGAAGCCAGTGTATATGCTTGTTGTATATCTTGCAAGGTGCGTACAAGTGGAAAAATATTTATTTTTGTCTCTGGATTTATCAATCAGGGAAAGTAAGTCTGCATAGGGGAATGGAATAAGGCTCTCTCTGCAATATTTTATAGGGTGAGGCAAATATTTCTCTAACACCCTCATCTCCAATCTGTCTCAATGCAATCAATAGAGAGTCACCAAACTTTTTCATTATGTACATAAGCAAAGGTACAGTTGAACCGATTCAGCCTTGGCTTTCCCCAATGTGTCATTCTAGCTCAAGGTCATATGACCATTCACCTTGCCCAAGTTCTCTATGGGATGGATTGATGTCCTCCTTGGTCTTCACATACCAAGGTTGCTACATCTCCTCCCCAACTTCATAGTATATGGATGGATTATTCTCTTGTTCAATGAACCTCTCTGGCATCCTCTTTGCAACTTCCCCCAACCCTTTCTGCATGACTTCAAACTTTTCCAAACAAAAATATACCAAGCCCTCCACCACCTTAGCAAGATCTTTGACCATGCCTTCAACATCGAAAATCCTATGTTCCATCAACACTATTCTTCCTTTATTTTCTATGTTGGTTTGTCCAACCATCACCCCACATTGCCCAAGTTTTTCCCCATAAGGAAGTCTGCAAAATTTTTTCCAGCCAATGTTTCCACTTGGATCAATTTATTAATGCAAAAAATTTTTTACAGAGAGATTTACAAGTGAGCTTCTCACAATCAATCATCAACAAATGACCCTCCATACTCTTTAAATAGATATCATGGAACAATCAGGTGTTAAACCAGAGATCAATATAGTCATTAAGATCAAGGAGAATATGAATCGTCAGATCACTCTATGTCAGGAACATATCGTGACCGTCGAACTTCCTAACTACAAATTCATACTAATGCATACTAAAGAAACACACTTTTACCTAGCCACACATTAGACCAAGTTGATCTTAACTAAATCCTAAGTGTCGAAATATCCTAACAAGGATAGGATAGGGCGTATTTCCTTTAATTTTGAGATTATAGGTTGTAAAATTATTTTGGATTTTCTCTATCTTTCTCCATGATTCTCGAGAGATATTACATCCCCAAACTTCACATCCATATAGAATAACAAGAGTAACAAGAGTCTCGAAGAGGAGTTTTTTTTTTTTATCCCATATCCATAGATCGACTAATTTACAATTGTTTTCATGCCCATAATAAGCTTTCCATCCTCCATTTATCCTTTTCTCAATGCTATAATTATAGTTGAGCTTGTGGTGAATATCAATTTCAAGATATTTGTAAGAAGACACTTCCTCCAAGATGTTGTTTTCATATACAAAGGTATCATATGTGATTTTTTTGGATTTAATGATTATGAATTTTGTTTTGTCAATATTAATAGTCATACCCATATTGGAGAAAAAATCCAAGAGTATTTTTAACTTCTCTCCAAGATTGTGGGGAATCATCGCTATAAGAATGATATCATCAACATAAAAAAGAAGATTGATGACTATACTAGTAAGAGTTTTGTAACGTCCCCAACTTAATTAATGCATAATGTAGATATAATGTGTGGTTACATCCAAGCGATGTAATATGTGAATTATATTTCTATGTTTTAATAATCAAATGTGATGACAACCGCTAAGGGGACATGGATAGATATGGGGGTTGAATTAATCCACAAGAGAGAGGAGGGTCCAAGAGAATTCCTAAGAGGGGGTCCAAGGGGGAATTAACCCATGTATATTAATTCAACCCATTTTCCTAATTTTTCTATTAGTATATGAACCTTCTAAATTTTGATTAAGTGTTCCCAAAGCCAATCATTTAATACATGTAAGAGGGTGGGTGTGAGAAGTCACATCCCATAGTTATTGGGAACATGGGGGATAAGTACAATCAACTTGGGGGAGTGTGTGAGTCAAGAAAGGCAAGCCAAAGGGAGAAAATTCATATGGGTTGGGAAAATAATTTTACACGAGGATTTTTTGTGCATGAGCAGCAAGAAAGAGAGCTTGGAGCTACTGTAGCCATGGAGGGAAAATTCTAGAGCATGTTGGAGTGTTTTGGAGATGAAGACTGAAGAGATAGTTTTTCATGCCTGAAGAGTGAACTCTTGAGTGAGTTGCACTAAAACATCAAGTGTTTGTTGTTGTTTTCTGGTAGTTCTTCCTAGAAGTGAGTTCCCTTGAGTTCCTAGCTGAGATATTCCTAGCTACATGTTCCAAAGAGACATTGATAAATGAATGGGATGCTCGAGCGAATGATATCAATGATTGGGTACATTTCTTGGGTTGGGAAGGTCAAGAGGAAGAGAGTTGGTGGAAAATCAGGATAGTTGTAAGAGAATACCAGTGGGTTGTTAGTTTTATGAGTTGTGAGTGGACAGTGAGAGACCACCCTCTTTTTTGGATTACTAGCCTCATCTCGGGGAAGATTGGATGTTGATATTTGGAACAATCAGTATATGGTTGGGTGGAATGTCCATCCCTAGTAGCTAGTTGCACAACATAATTAAAAGATAAGTGTTTTATCCAATTTATGTTGTATTATGAGTTTTAATTTGTTGTGCATTGATGTTGTAACTAAGAATGGCTTATATGTTGTTAAAATGAACTGTTAGTTTCATTTCATGTTTGTTTTATATTTTGAACATGCATGTAATTAATTGCAGAATAAAGTATAAATATGTATGTAAATCATAGCTAGAAGCTACATGTATTTATTTAGTTAGCAGAATTTCAGTTTTGCGAGTTTTTTGCACTGTAATGTTCTTCGGTTGGGATGGGGAACGTTACATTATGGTATCAGAACCTCTATTTAAAACATAAGGATTGTGTGGAATAAGATGACCGTGAATTGGGAAAATTCATTGTTGCATACTCATCTATGATGAATTTGGGGAAAAAAAGAGAGAAATTTGAGTGAAATACCCAAATTCATGAGCAAAATTTTAGTTTAAATTACTCAGAGTTGTTTAATAGGTTTAATGGATCCAATCTCCAAATTTGTAGAGTCAAATTCAACCTAGAATGGTCGAATTTCCATTTTTAATGTATGTTGTAGAGTTTCATGAAGTTTGATGAATCGATGATCGAGATCATGTTTGATCTCCAGATCGATGGTCGAGATTCACTTTGATAAATTTAAAAATTCATATTGTTTCGACCATTTTGAAGGTTGAGAGAATCAGCGACTAGAGTTTAATTTCAGAGGCTTGTGAAGTAAAGAATATCTACAGTCTATATTCATTCTGGTCATTGGGAGGTCAAAGAACAATCGACAACCAAGACAGTCTTGAGCGAGAGATCGACGATCCAAATTCACCAACGTTTTTGTTAAAAAATTCTAAGTGTTGAAGTTCACCAAGAGAAATCGTCAATGGCCAATGGTCGGGTTGGCCAAATTGGAAAAGAGTTTGGTTTGGTTGCTAAAGAAAAATGTAGATCACTGATGGGATGAACAGTCAATTTTATATGAAAATTTCCAAAATTTTCATATTTTTGAAGGTCATTAACTTGCAGGGCATTTTTAAGGGTCGGAACGACATTTTTATCCAATAAAAACCCATGAGATCAAAATATACCAAGGCACACTCTGTCTCTACAGCTCAAATAAAATAACTCGGAGAGAACTATCTAATGAGCTAAATTGTTCGCAAAACAGAGCTTGTATGAGAAAGTTACAGCCAAAACGGTAAGGGTAATATTTTGGTACAAATTTATTTTTAGAGGGAATAATTCCTTACTCAGAAGTATGTTTGGGGCACAGGAGTAGTCTATGGAAATATCATGAACCATATTAAACAACCATGGAGTCAAATTTAGAATCTGGGTATGAAAAATGTGTTGAAAGAGAAACAATACACTTACAATATACAATAATAAATGGGGTAAAACAACCTAAACTTCTTCAGACCATAACTTTCAACTTCTCCAGACCATAAATTTCAACTCAAAGCTCAAATTTGAGCAAGAGAATAGTTGCTAAAAAATGCTTGAGGATTAGAAGACATATGTCAACCCATAATTTTGAATTGGGCAATAAAAATTCTCAGAAATGAATAAAGATATTTTTGTAGCAATAAAATAGTGGAAATTGCAACTTATAAATGTTGTAACTTTTCGCTCAGAAATCAAATTGAGGCATGAGTATAGTTGTTGGAAAGTTATTTTAGAGAGGAATGCATTTAAGTAATCCTAATTCTAATTGGTGCAATGTGTCCTTCATAAATTGATGAATAAATAATATGTATTCTAATGGATGAAATGTTTTATGCTATGCATGTTCTAACAATAATTATTACATGCACATTTCTTGCAGAATTAGAGGTACAGGAAAGCAACTTTGGTTCTTATATGAGGAATGGAGTTATAAAATATGCTCAAGGATATTACAACCATGAGTAAGAGATTAGAGGTTTTCATGTCAGCATGGGGAATGATGAGACAAACTCTAATGGAAGGAGAGGCAAACAAGAGGTTGTAACTATGAGAAGCGTGCATAGAGAAGTGCACAGCTATAGAGATGATCATGAAAGGATTATGAAGGCTTGGGAAGAGTTAATTCAAAGCCTAAATATGTTACATAAGCAAGTCAACAATAACTCTGGAATCAAGAATGAATCTATTGCAATACAAGTAGCAACATCTATATCCCAAAGCAAAAAGGATGATCATGGAAATGATAGGCAATCAAGAAGCATGAGTAGGTGCCATCATTCTCCAAAGCAATCCACCAGAAGAACTCATGCAAGTTCAAGGCCAAGAAGTAGCCCAAGTGTGTATCATGTTCAAAGGAAAAGGAGAAGGCCTAAGGAAGACATATTGCAAGGTGAGCTCAGGAATATAAAGCCACCACATTTCAATGGTGAGCACCAGAAAGGAGAAGAGGTCGAGGCCTGGATATTGGAAATGAATAAATATTTCCATCTGCATGATTACCCCTTAAGGGTAGAAGCTATAATTTCCACCTACCACTTGCAAGGAAAGGCATCCATGTGGTGGGATCAACTTAAGCAAGCCAATAACCTTAATGAGAAGAGGATCTCATGGAGACAGTTCAAAGGATATTTTGAAGAGAAATATTTGTCCAAGCATTAATATGAACGAAAGATGAAATAGTTCTTTGAACTCAAGTTGGGAAGTATTAGAATGGAGGAATATGATAAGAGGTTCTTTGAATTGTTGAAGTATGTTGAAGTTTGTGAGTGGTTATAAGACCCTAGGTTCAATTCGTTCAACCAACAAACTCTTTAGATACTGGCCCTTTAGGAATCACCTGCATGCAAGTGAAGTCTCACCCGAGGCATCTACTGGGGTTGTAGGAACTAGGTTTCTACAGGAATGAGGGGATGGATGGATCTCAACATAGCCATTAATACTTATTCACCTTGTGCCCATTATCCTTATTCAACATCATCTTATTAGTCAACAACCCTATGTGAAGCTTACATTAACTAATAGTTCATTAATTTTACCATAACAATTAGGCAATATTAACCCATCTAAGATCCATTCAGTACCATAAACCTTAGCATGAAGAAATAGTATATTGTGAATCATCACATAACCAACCTATTGAATTATTCATGATTATTTCTCATCAATCAGATATTAATCAGATCTATACTAATATTCATAAAGATAACATCCAAGAAATCACATCAATACAACACATTCAAACACAGGATTTTAACATGGTTCACCCAATCCTTGGGCTACATCCACAACAAATGGCTTCTATATTAATATTTATGCAATAATCACCTCAGGCCTACACAATGCGCTTATAATAGACACAACATATTATAATCCTCATCCTAGCCTAGTCACTCTGCAGTGCAAGACTATCTCTACAAACTCTCTCCACAACCCTAAGAATAGATTCTCAATCATACACACACTAAACTCTTACTTTCAATAGCCTATTCTTCCTCGAACCATAACATATTTATACATATAATTAGGGCTCAAAACACTAATAGCTTTTCTTTCTTTAGCGTTGATCTGTTTCTTTCATGCTTTTATGTTGAACTACTGCTTTCTTGCTTTTATGTTGAATTGTTGTTTTCTTGCTTGTATGTTATTAACTGCATCCTTCAACCTGCACCCTTCACATTGTGCCCTTCGCCTTGCACCCTTCACACTGCACCCTTCCCACACGCACTGATCCTATCAGTATGGAGCAGCTCCAAAAATTAGTTCTTCTCCTCCAAAATGCTTGTCCAACAACCCCCCAACACTCACCTGTGGCTCGTCCCGAGCCACTTAATCCTTTTTTAGCTTCTCCTTGAATTTGTCAAAAACTTCCTTTGTTTTGTTGGTTTTCCCTTTAACCTATGTTTCACTTACCAAAATTGTTTCTACTAAGTCTATAGTGATATGAGTCTTTTGTTTCTCTTCAGCTTCTTCCACTCCTTGTTTGATCCTGCATTGTGTTTCTGCTATCTCTTTTGCAACCTGTAAGGCTTATACCTGTAGCATATCTATTTGTTGTGTGCGAGCTTTTTGCTCGGCCCTCAACTAGTTCAAATTAGAGTATAGTCTCTTACTTTATTTCATTTCCTTCATCTTCTCAGCTAGTGTAAAACTGCTCATGGTCTCCTTAATATTTTAAGCCGTCCCTTGCGCAGTTTGAATATTTTGTTCAATTCTCTACAATTTTGCATCTTCCGATAGTTGATTCCATACTTCTATGTTGTCCTTGTACCACTTAGCACATTCTTCTTCCAAATTATTTATACTCTCCACTGTTGTGCTTATTGTTTTCTCCCTTTGGTCTCTTTGCTCTTGTGGTGTGCTTAGTGTCATTCGTGTTTCCAAGTCAACAATTTTCGTTCAAAATCCCTGGATGGATTTGCTTATCTTCGCTACATGTTATTCCAATGGAGTATCCACCTCCATCGGTACCTCTGGAATCTCTTTGCAAACCTTTTTAAATTCTTTCTTCACCTACTCTGCCTTCTGCAAAGCTTCATGCCTTTCTTGTGCAACTCTATTGTAGTCAATCTGCACACTAGAAATATCTGTTGTGGCCTTATCCAACTTGGCAGGTGTTTTCGTTGCACGTAAGTTCAATTCTTGTGTTATGCTTGCCTATAACCCTTGCAACATGTCCTCTGGTATCTATGATAAGATTAATTCAAGGTGACTTAGTACGCATGATTGCTCTTTCATTTCTTCTTATGGGAATGAAATTACCCCTAATGTCAACTTAATTGTTTGTCCTCCTCTTGTTACCTCTAATTAATGATATATTATCGGGATGAATTCTATTGGCCTTGATGTGCTTGTTGGGGGTTCTTCATTTGGTTTTCACGCTATTGCAATCTGGGTTTCTTCCATCATTTGGTGCAGTGCAGTCATTTCTTCCTATATTTTTTTTTTCAATCCTTCATGTTGCTCGACTACGCATTGAAACACATCGTCAATGATATCCTTAACTTATTCTCCAAATCTCTCAAAGTCATCTTCCATTAGTGATAGTGGCCTTGTTTCTTTTTCCTCTTTCTTCTTTTTATGATGTGGCACTGATTTTCCCTTCTCTATCTCTACAAATTTCCCTCTTCTTTCTTGGGTCATCTCTTTGTCCTTGTACTTCCTCAATATCAGGCTCTTGTGTTTCCATTTCATTTTCATTCACTGGGACCTTCTAGTCTTTGTCCCAGTCCTGCATAATCAGTTGTATTTACTCCTATGTTATTCAGTTCTTTGTCTTGACCCATTCCTCTCTTGGATATTTCTTTTCTTGTACGTACATCTGATGACGGTCTTCCATGAACAACACAATCAGTTTGCAAGTTTCTACAAGTTGTGGTGAAATGCACAGTGTATCCTCAATATAACTTCTGATCATATCTTTATACAAATAGAACTCAATATTTTTGTCGAGTCATCATTACTTGTGCATTGTATACCACGAGTTCTAATACTTCACAGCCAAGCACGGCTTTCCTCTCATTCCCAAAAGCTGTGCATCCTTTGGTTCTTTCCATGTTGCTAAGGCAATCAAAAGTAACAACTAGGAATAGTGGAATTCCATACATCTGTCTTGTGCTTTCGCACAATCTATCAAGAACTGTTTCACTAAAAATGGTGTCAAGCTGACCTAGGAGGATCTCCACACAATTATTCATTACTTTTCACACCATTGAGAAGATCATTAAAATGTTAATTAATGATAAGTGACAAAGT
>JASDQU010189984.1:0-13813 GCA_032191745.1 Picea mariana
GTTCTTAGAGCATCACAGGGATGAATCTATCCCCCATGGAGCCTAATGTTAGCAACAATTTTTGTCTTGGGCACAAAAGTACCCAGGTCTGCAGGTTGCACGAAAAGTGCCCAAGCACAACACAGAAGAATCTCTTTTCAGGTTACTTGTCAAGAAAGTGGGTGAAGTTTTGTTGTTGAGCGGCCGAGACCCATCTATAAAGTTGATCACTGGTCATTGAGATCTCGGGGCTACCAAGTTACCCGATGTATAGCATCAAAGAAAGCACCTATATTTCAAGACAAAATCTGGGTCATCTGATCCAGTGACGCATGGCGCAAGATCTAGTCACGTCGGCATATCGACATTCGGGAGTTTGAAGGGTAAAAGTCCTTCGTCTTCTCAAATCTCAGAACCCTAAACCTCGAAGTGCCGAAAGCACCCAAAATCAGGCCCATGGTTTTGGCGCCTGGTCACAAAGGAGCAGGCTCGGAGGAGGGGCGCTAAGGTTTATCATTTGGCAAGACGGGTCCCGAAGAAATGAGAGCGATCTTAGCTGCTTATCCCAGAGGGACACGTGGTGCATGATTAGGCTCTCTGCCTTTTCACCCATCGCGACTTCGAAGTGCAAGGAGCAGCTCTTTCATATCCCCGAGACACGAAGAACTGAAGATGTCCTGGACCTGGGCCCACAATATTACCGAATTAGTTTAGGACCATCAGATATGAGAGGGGCACGTGGCACCCATTAGGCCCTCTCGACATTTTTCCCATCGAAACTTCAAAGAGAAAGGATCTGCTCCTTCCTATCCACGAACCCCAAAATGTCGAAAGCACTTTTGAAGATAGGCACAAGGTCACAACCCATAGTCGCTTGGAGGCAATAGAAAGAGCTACGCAAAGGGGCGAAGCACCGGGTATAGCTGCAGAAGGGATCACCGTGTTCTCCAGGTTCCAGTTCAACTTGATCTCAACCCTGATACCTGCTTGGAGTAAATGAAGAAGAGAGAGGGTGGTTGAAACCTCACCTCACTCGTTGATTGCAAGGTATGAATGTCCCGGCAGGAAGTCTGCCTGAGATGGTCCCCTGTACTGATTCTTTCCACAAGAGCCATGCCGAGTCCTCAACTCACCAGGGAAGCCTGCGTACACTAATTCAGCATTTTAGGGTTCATCTACCCCCTGGCGTGATCCATGCAGAATTAAGGTGGCGTATGACAGAGGAGTGCAGACCAGATTTGATTGAAGAGATGCCTCATCCCAAAAGTCTAGGAGGCCTCTGTTGGGAAAATGTTTAGGAGTATATATACTTAGTTTTGATATTTTTCGAAGGATCGATGGTAGAGCGAAGCTTCCGATTGTAAAGTTTTAACAGACACTCTAGTTCTCTGGTTATGCATATGTATGTAAGATTTCTTGTTTAATAACAGACAGTTTTATCAACCCATCTAGTTTTCATCTCATACTGAGGGAGTTTATGATTGACTGATTCACATGAATTATTGCAATTATGTTACGATAAAGGAATTATTGTTGCATTGTTGTATTCTCCGGTTTTCTGCGTTTGAATGTAAGAAGATCTTGTGT
This sequence comes from Picea mariana, assembly GCA_032191745.1. NCBI lineage: Eukaryota > Viridiplantae > Streptophyta > Pinopsida > Pinales > Pinaceae > Picea > Picea mariana. The sequence goes on from JASDQU010189984.1 coordinate 1,567, forward strand.
TTAGATGTTTTCTCCTATAGTCTGTTAGAAACCTGATGTTTACAATAGACCTTTGCAGTTCTCTTATACAAGTCTCCCCCCTTACTCACCCTTACTACAACTCATTGTCTGAAGTTTATCTAAGACCTCACTTGCCCATGCATGTTTGGCCTAGTTTCGGAGTTAGAACAACATTGTTTTGAGTTAACTTCCATTCGATCACCCCTTTTATAAACATATAGTGACATAAACTAATAGGCATCGGGCTATGCTTCTGCTACAATCCAGGAGTGACTTCTAACGCTAACACATCCAATGGATGTGTGCCCAACAAGTGTGTCCCACTATTGAAATCCATTGATGCTTGTGCCTGGAGGCACTTCTTTCATCTATCACAATCGCCAAGTGTGGACCACCCAATTCCTTGGGGTTGCATGTAGCCCAAGCACCCAAATCTATTAAAGCAATTTAAGTTCTTTATTCCAATCTTGTCTATCATGCATCATAATTGTGAATCATAAGAGATGATATGTCATAACTCCCACTTTTACTTCCCTCACCAATTTCCCTTCCAAACTTCTCTTAGTTCATGCAACTAGTGTGAGCTGCTAAGGTCAACAATGTGCCTAGTTCGAGAAAGGGCAGCCAACATGCCCATGGTGTTCCTTAACATTATGCAAGAGCACCCAAACCACCTTTCATCATGTCCATCCATGCTAGTCAATGACCATTGAGGTGATGATGTGGTGGAGATGCTCAAATCCATTCAAGTCTAGGGCCTTACATCCTCTCCCACACAAATTCATTCTCATCCTTGGCAACATACTCAAGAACTAGTTTTCCACCAAGTCAGTTGCCTAGACCCATGCAACCAACTACAATTGACTTCTTCAACTAGTTTGCACTGTCAATGCCAGAATTGCTATGCAACTTCCCATTGCCCATTTCTTATTTTGAACAAAGTGTCTTTTCCCAAATTCTTCCAACAATACCTTTTTGATTTCTTTTTTGTTGCTATTGTATCCTACTCTAGGTACAAATAAACCTCCACCAAGAAGGTCATCAACATGTCCAATTTTTGCACCATCCAAACCTACTATTGCATCAATACTTTGACCATATTTTCCATGCTTCTATACAATAGATCCTCTCAAGTATTGAACTAGTTGGGTAGCTAATCCAACCATTACATTCAACCTATGAGAATGAAATTCCCCATGCCCAAATAATACTTTCCTTCTACATTTTAATCATTTTGTACAACTCTTCTGAACAAAGAAAAAGATCTCTATCCTTTTCCTCAAATTGTTAAGTCATTCCTAACCATAATTTTTCAATGCACCTTTTCCATATGTGCACTAGGCTCCATTGCCTATTCCTTGGGTAGTGAGCCTCTCTATTGTGGGTTAATGATAATATAATGGCAAATGGTTTCCAAGGCCACTACCAACATCTATACCAACAAACTATCCAAAATACACTAAGTCACATGAAGAGTTTGGATGAGCACCATACTTCTATGTCACATACATCAAAAGAGGCACATTCAAACCAATTATTTTATTGTGTCCCTCTTGTAGGAATATTTTGATTTCTATTTCATATTACCAACCATTTTTCCCAAGTGTTCCCAAGGAGGGTTCAACCTCTTCCTTTTTCCTCATATACCAAGGTCACTACTCCTCAACCTTATCATCTTAGTATGCTATCAAGTCTATCCCATACAGATTGAATGCTTCATTGGATTTCTTGGTCGAGTCTTCTATTGTCTCCATCTATCCACTTAGAACTAGAACATCTTTCTTGTCTAAGAAAACATCCACCGCTCTATCTATTATTTTAACTATGGAGTCCACTATGGATTCAAGCCTAGTGAGTCTATACTCCAATTCCTTTATTGATCTATTTTCCACTAGAGGTTGCATGATATTTCCTCTTGAAGTCCCACCTATATATCATCCATAAAATCCCACACCTACATTTTCTCTACTGCAAGGTTACTCATCCCCTTGAGTAGTTGTAGAAACCATGCTCAAGGAATTCATTCTGTCAACAACTTCATGATGCTTCCTTATTGTAGGGATGAAACATGGATCTTTGTCTAAAAAGACGACCAAAAAATCTAAGTGAGGCATAAGAACTACCTTCACCATCCTAAGTAATTCTTTCCCCGGAACAACCTCAAAGTCATACATATGCAAAATGGTGAAACTTACAGTTCTACTCCAAGCTTTAAGGTAACTCCATTAGTCATGCCAACAAACTTTTCCACTTCTAATTTCGTTTCTTTGAAACAATTTTTCACTTTCTCAAGCTACGACCCAAGATCTCTTGCAACATCTTCCATTGCATAGACTAATCTTCCATTCAACACTATATGAACATTGTGAAGTCTTGTGAATTCTTGCTCATGGATCACTATAGACTTATCTTCTATCACAACACCCAAGATTTGTAAAACACTAACTGAGGGTTTGTCCACTTGCTCCACAATGAAAAACTTCTACTTCATTGGACAATTCTTTGCATAATGATATTTTTCACAAATCCAAATAGGCTTACCATTTTTGTTAGGTGTGTTTGGTTGCTTGACCTTATCCTCACTAGAATTCCCATATGACTTTTCCTTCCCTTTGTATTTCTTCTTGTTCTAATTGCAAAATTGCTTCTCTCTTAAAGAATCATCGCATGTCCTTAGACCTCATTTTTCCTCTACCTTGTTTGTTGTGGTGATGGTTGGCACAAGGGTTTGTGTTACAAGGAAAATCTCTATATGGCTAGGGGTAAACCACAATATATGGAAAGGAATGTAGAAATCAACTCTACTCTCAAGTATGATATATAAACAAATATTATATCAAGACAAGATAAAAGGCCTACCTCATCCGAACATTCGATGAAGTCCATTGTTGAACACTTTACCCAAAGAAATATACGTGCAACTAGTCCTCAACAACCAAGAAACACAATCATATGGTGATAATATATGATGTTATCACATTCAATAGCATAACCCATCAACATTCCTAACAAATACGCCCATGGAATAATAATTCAAATATTTTCAAGATGTTAATTGGATGAGAAAAGAGTATTTCTATTAAGATATAATCAGCAGAAGTGAATAAGTTAAAGAATTCTATGTCGGAACGGTTTGAAACCGAGAAACTAAGTTCCTTCCAGTTGGGTCTCCACCACTTCAATCCTCCACCAAAGGCAAGCTCATATAAGAGAGAAAATGAAGTTCTCAATCAATTAGGGAAGATCTTGGGGGCTGAATAATGTGTTCAGACTTAATATACAAAGGGATGCAAACTCAATGTGAAGTGAATAATTCCTCCAGAGTAAGTTTTCTCTCAAAGTTGAATTATTTCTCCTCCTTTCCATAGATCAGTTTTAGCCCATTTATAGCCTTCAAGTGGAACTGAAGGGTCGAGTCAGAATGTTTCCAATATATGGAAGGCCAAGGATGATTGATCTCATGACGTGACATGTAAACCTGACACCATTTTTCAATTTTGGGCACATTTCTTGATGTACGCGGGCTGTAGTGGTGCAACTTGTGTATATGCATGTTGTATAGTAGGCAAGGTGCGTATATGTGGAAAATTTGTATTTTTAGATTTGGGATTTGCAAAAGGGGACTTCAAGTATGCATAGGGAAATGGAAAAGGCCTTTTGTGCAAGATTGCATGGGGTGAGGAAAATCTTGCTCTAACAGATGCCCCCTAATGTGTGAGTTCATAGGAGTATTTGGGATGGTTGAAATACATTATAAAAACCCATAAGTGGAGTAATGGGGACCCAACTGGAGGAACTATTTTCTCATTACAATATGTACTGGCTTTGCATACATGGCTGCCAATTTGAATTACACTGCAGATCCATGTGAAAATATACCAAACAACTATCCATGGACATGAATGGGAAAATATAAATGTGTTTACATGCCAACGACTGTCATATTCACGAACAAGGCTCAATAAAACTAGTCTCAAAATCAATCTGAAGATATCTGTATACAATGGAGTACAATCTAATCTCCCATGATCACTAAAGTCACACAAGTACTGGTCCAATGGAAGGGTAACAACATCTCAGGAAAGTTGTGGCTACATACTGATGTCTTCAAGTCTTCTACACAATCCTCCAAAGGTGAAAGTCTACATTGTGTGAATAAAGAATTTGAGGTTGAACACAATGAGACTTCATTTGATTACCGATAATTGAGGTATACCGTTAACAAACACGAGACAACCTATCGATGATGAAAGTAGGTATCAAGGCACATAGTACATTCTTACAAGTGTGAATAAAGGATTCGGGGTTGAACACTTGAAGAATCCATCGATCAAGAGACATTGATGTATTCCCAACTGTTGATGGCGAGAGAAATTTCGACTAATGAATGCAAGCCTCTAGGTACTCATAGGACTCTATGTCTCATTTCCAGAATAGATGAGCTGAAGTCGATGGAAGGAGACCCGCTGAAAGGAGAGCATTATCGCATCTCTCATCATTCAACATGAGGTACAAAGCATGAGCTTGATGATTTGGAGGAAATCAGACAAAGAACATGTTCATGAACCAAGACCCTGTGCATCTTTCACATGTGCCAATTGAAAGCGAGACACGAAAAAGACCCTCTAAATAGCAGCCAATGAGGAAAATTGCTGACAAAGGCGAGGAAACCACCAATAAGGATAATGGAATTCAAGACACTAAACGAATCCCAATGTGTGAATAAATGTATTTTCATCGAACACAATGGAAACCACCCAGTCAATGACCAATGATGAAATGTTGACTGTTGGGTTCAAGGTTACCTACCAATGAGGAAAGTAGGACCAAGGTGCATAATAGGACTACAACTTCATGTGATTTTGAGACAAACTAAGGGTATGGACGACATGCAAAGTCAAGAGTTCTTAGGAATGGCCGACATGGGTTGATAGAAATCCTTTGAACAAGAGCATGAGACATATGGAAGGCTCTAGCAGCATAGAATCAATGATGAAACCATGAGATGCAGGAGGCATCAATCAAACTCTCCATAGAGACCAAAAGAGTAACCAGTCAAAGGATTAAACTCTCTGTAACGAGCTCAACTTTCTAAGGCCATGCTAAACCCAAAATTATGATGAAAAGTGAACTCAACAACTTTGTGCTTTGTTCAAAGGTGACACGACTGCTGCCAATATAAGATAATACTCCCTTCCCACCCGTATTTTTTTTTTTTCATAGTCAAATGAATGCTATGATATAGAGGAGGAAACAAGTGTCGCAAGTAAGAAAAAATAGTTCCAGTGGTGGAACATACCTATGCTCAATGCAAGGATGTAAATGCGGGAGATGGACACTCGGGGGAATGTTCCCTCCTGGTTATAAGGTGTCAATTTGGAAAGGATATAACGAGGCTCTGCTTGGTTGAGTATGCAAAAATGCTGAGGAAAACGGTTTATAACGCAAAGAGAGAACTGGAAATAGGCTTCAATACTGCAAGCAAGGGCATGAGATGTAATCACAACTTAACACCAAAAAATTTCCTTTTTCATAATCTTAGTCTACTTGGTGTGAAAAAGGGATAAACTTGTACCAAATAGACATCCTTTCAAATCAAATTTACGAGTGCGAAATAGACAAGTTCACTCGACAATATTTTCGATTTTTGAAAACGAGTCAGAAAAGAGCTTAAATCAAACTTGGTTGGGGGTTTCTAGGCGGCATGTCATGAGGGAGGCCAAGGCTCCCATGATTGAATTCTGTGAAATGTTAGTATCTTATGAATATCCGACACAAGCTTGGGAAAACCCAAAGATCTCCAAGTCGAGGAGGATAAAGTGCTAGTGGAGGTTACTGTCTTCATGATATATCTAATAATGTCTCTTACTTGAAAGGACATAGGTGAAGCCATCAGATACCCCACAAGACCATCCCAATCAAAGGGAAATTCTCTAGGAATTGGAGAGAGAGTACTCAGGAGGAGTAAAACTCTCTCTTGTTCAGAATGTGTAGTATCATAAATGCCAACAACATGGTTGAAGGATGCATCACCCTCCAAAAGGAGAGTTGGGTTGACTAGAGGTTGCACTAGTACGACCACTTCTTCAACTCTGGGTTAAATAGGATGCGTGATAATAGGAATAGGAGACACATCACCCTCGAAAATGGAGGTGTGGTCAGGAGAGGATTGTATCGGCATGACTATCGTGTTAATCAAAGGAGAAACAAGGAGTGGGGAAACCACAGACATATCAGAACTCGAAGGGCCCTCAGGTGAGAACCATGCTTCTGGTATCCTAGCAGTAGTAGGAAACAAGCAGGTAAGGTGATTTCCTTCACAAGTCTTGCAAAGGAATTTGGGCTTACGACTGAGATGCTTAGGCTTCTCAATCGTATGAATTCCCCCAGTGCCATTTACAATGGTTGGTGACATTCTCTCATCATGATTGGCAGAGGCGAGAGATTCATCTCCCACATGATGTACAGAGGTTGGAGATGTGACATCGATATGACTCATGGTGACTAGATTCATGCCCCCAGCATGACTAACAACGACTGGTTGCAGGTCTTCAAAATGACTTGCAGAGGTCGTCAACCAATCTCCAACATGACTAGAAGTGGTTGATGATGGAGCTACAGTATGAATGGTAATGACTGGACTAGTGGTTGTGGTGAGTTGTGTCATTTGAGACCAAGGTCCCGGGAAAGATTGGTTTTGAAACATTGCAGGCCAGGAAGGGTCCTAGTTTACGCCATGTCCCTGTCTAGAAAGATAGTATCCTCCACCTAATTTATCCATAGAGGTTTGTACATGCATCATCATTGAAGCAGATGTCTGTGAAGAGACAAAAGTATGATAAGGACTATTCAAGTGAGGATATATGTTTCCCCATGTGAAGGGGTTCCGTGAAGAGGGTAGCTCGAACCGTAAAACTGATTCCCCCTGTATGAAAGACCCAGGGATATATGTGGACCCACCATGGGAAACATTTTCGTAGGAACTAACATGGTGGATGAAGGATACACAAATGGGGTGTAATAAGTAGAAAAACCACCCATTTGAGTACTAGCTCCTGAAAAAGAATGGCTAGGAATGGATCCGTAAGAGGGGAGGTTCCAACCCCCCACAGTGAGCGTTGGTTGAGGGGCATGAATCCTATCAAATGAAGATGTATATGGAGGGGCCATGGTACCCCCAGATCCAAAGCTAGGATTCATATAAGTGGGTCAGGGAGAGGATGGGACGGGTGAAGGTATGTTTGGCATATCAATAGGAAAATGGTTAGAGGCCCAAGGCATGGACTGAGTGTCATAATTCTGCATACCATTATGAAAAGTGGACGAATTCATCCCCATGAAATGAGTGAACATCATGGGGGGTTTAGCCGTAAAGGAGGGATTCACAGGAACTCCACTATCCATGATAATGACAATTCAAAGCTCAGTATAAAATCTCGAAGGCATACTAATAATAAAAGAGCACACCAAAATTAATCAAATGGCCAATAGGCACACAAACATGATAAAGTGGTTGAAAGGGGCCTCCCTCCCTAAAGTATGTATGCCTCTCCCAAGAGGGGCCTAAGACTCCCTGCTAAAGATCGGAGGTATAAAAATCAGCTATAAGGGCCCTCATGGGCTTAACAACCAGTCGGTCAAATCCCCCCAGAGAGGTAATCCTCCATAAAGGATGTGTGTTGTCTTACCCTTATCTGACCTACGGTACCTGCAGAATAAGCCCTGCAAGTAACCTATGTGGCACCTAAGTATATCAACTAAGAAACCATGGTATAACCGATGCACAAGCGAACATTCGTAAGTCAGGTCCACCGTATGGGGAGGGTAGCAAATCCCAAAACCTTGAAAGCACCGCCTCTCATGGAGGTAAGGGAACTAGCAAGATCCACATATATGAATAGATCCCCAAAAATATATCTAATGCTAAGAAGGTATCGAGGGGGTATCCCTTCAACTGACCTCAGGTGACCTCATGCTTAACTCCGGTGTAAGCGGAGCCTCTTGATATTATCGATTATACAATGGATTTATTCACTCCCTTAGTCAGACACATATGTTGATTTAATAGACTTGGAGAAGTTTACTCACAAAATCCATTCCAAGGCACTAAATCATAAGCTAGTGTGTGCACCCTAGAAAATAAAATCATTACTAATCAATTTTAAATTATAGCGTTAATTTTAATGGCCTTGCTTACTCAAAGGTGGGGTCGTGAAACTAGTGATGTTATGACTCAACAAGTAAAGTAAATGAATATGAAACAATGCAAAGTTCTCAATTCAATTTCCAATAAATGATATGCTTCCTAAACATGCAATTTTCAATTCAATTCTGCAATTATAAATAAAAGTTCAATCTTTCTTTACATGCACTAAGATAAATGAAAAAGACTCAATAGAAAAAATGCCAATCATTGTAAAATGCCTCATTTTTTTGTATTTTCAATATAAGAAAAATGAAAATGCAAGGACTGAATAACAACTTGATATAAAGACTCTATTGTGTATAGATAGAGACAACCCAAGTAGGATATCAAGAAGCAAAAACACCTAGCCCAAGGTGCAAGGACAATCAAAATGAAAAGATGATGAGAAAGGCACCACCCAAAAATTCAACCAAAGACAGGTTTCCTATCATTCCATAGACACTTAACAGTCACTACAGAGACCCAAAAAGACTCAACAATCATCAAAACCTACCCAACAACCACCAAACCCAGCAATCAAACAACAAAGGTTGATGTACACAATTGTTCAAGGGAAAAGCGCGTATGTATGTATCTTGCAGAAGGACAACACGCGTATATACGCGACTGTCAAGAAAAAACCCGCGTATATGTGTCAAAACATGGCTAGGCTAAAGAGAAGGTTGAAAGACTTAGAACCAGAGTGAATAGAGGTTGTCAAACAATCATACGACAAGAAACTCAATATGAACAAGAGCAATCTAAGAAAAAAAACACTCCAAACCCCCAAAAAGAAGATTCAATCCCCAGTATGGTCACCAATTTTGTTACGAGGAAAATCTCTCTATGGCTAGGGGTAAACCACAATAGAAGGAAATGACTACGGAAATCAACTCTACTCTCAAGTATGCTATATAAACAAATATGCTATCAAGACAAGATAAAAGGCCTACCTCGTATGCACATTTGATGAAGTCCACTATTGAGCACTTGACCCAAAGAAATATACCTGCAACTAGTCCTCAACAACCAATCAACGCAAGCATATGGTGATAATATATGATGTTAGCACATTCAATAGCATAATCCATCAACATTACTAACAAATATACCCATGGAATAATAATTCAAATATTTGAAAGATGTTAATTGGACGAGAAAAGAGTATTTCTATTAAGATATAATCAACATAAGTGAATAAGTTACAGACTTCTGTGTCGACACGGTTCAGAACCAAGAAACTAAGTTCCTTCCATCTAGGACTCCCCCACTTCAATCCTCCACCAAAGGCAAGCTCATATAAGAGAGACAATGAATTTCTCAATCAGTAAGGGAATATCTTGGGGGATGAACAATGTTTTCAAACTTAAAGGACAAAGGGATGTTGTAATATACCAGATATAAAAAGTATACAGAACATAAATAAAATGATAGAAATGGAAAAATAACAACAATATAACCAGAACAATCACCACAATAGCACTGAAATGATATAAGAATAACAACATAAATAACACCTTTATTTTGAAAGCAATGTTCACTGGCCTCTTCGAGGGGGAAACCTCTAGTTGAGCAGAGCTCTATTACAATAATATCCAAGCTAGGGTTCTCATACCCTCGAATCCTATTTATACTAAATATGTCTATCAAAAGAAGCATCTAGAGGAAGATCCTTATAGAAGCGGAAGCTTCTATTAGGTCTTCTTACATTCGGATTATTCTATTTTATTGCAAGTCCTTATTAATATTGACCTTTATTACATCCGAATATATTGTTCTACCTATGTGCGGGTTAGGACCCTAACATGTCCTCCCCCTTAAAAACAACCTTGTCATCAAGGCTTGAGATGTGGAAATTGTTGCAGAATGGTAGTTGGTTCCCAAGTGGCATCTGCTAGATTTGTATATTTCCACTGGACTAACACTTCCTTGATGGTTCTTTGACACAGGCGACACTCATGCTGGTCCAAAACTACTTGTGGTTGTAGCCAAATGGATCCTTCTTCGGCTAACTCGGGAAGGTTGGTTTGAATTTGGAACTTAGTTCCAATCACCTTCTTTAAGAATAAAACATGAAAAACAGGATGTAGCTTCAAATGACTGGGCAAAGCTAACTGATAGGCTTTTTGTCCCACACGCTTGAGAATGGTATAAGGACCATAAAATTTGGGTGCTAGCTTCTGAAAATGCTCGGCCTTGAGGGAAGTTTTCTTGTAAGGTTGTAGTCGAAGAAACACCTGATCCCCTTCTGCAAATTGATGTTCAGAGTGACCTTGATCTGCTTGTTTCTTCATGCGATTCTATTCCATGACCAAATTCTCTTTGAGGGTATGAAGAATAGCCTCTCAAACTATAAGTGTTTGGTCAACCGCCTGGACCTTCGAGACACCAGGTAAGTATGAGAGAACTGAAGGTGGCTTCTGTCCATATATCGCTTCAAAAGGAGTAATGTGTGTAGTTGTATGGTATGAAGTGTTGTACCACCATTCAGCTAGGGGTAACCATTGAGCCCACTGATTTTTCTTTTCCGAGGCAAAACACCTCAAATATGTTTCCAAACACTTGTTGACAACTTCCGTTTGACCATCATTCTGGGGATGATAAGTTGTGTTGAGATGCAATTTGGTGTCTTTTAGCTTGAACAGTTATTGCCAAAAATTGCTTGTGAAAGTTGGGTCGCGATCAGAAACAATAGAGTGCGGCATGCCATGAAGCTTGAAGACCTAATCCATGAAAATTTGAGCCATCGTGGATGCTGTAAACGGGTGCTGAAGAGAGAAGAAATGAGCATACTTGGAAATGTAATCAACAACCACCATGATGACTGATTTATTTCCTGATTTGGGTGAGATGGTAATAAAATCCATAGAGATATCCTTCCAAATAGAAGGTGGAATCGAAAGAGGTTGTAGTGTACCCTGAGATTTGAATGTTTCTTCCTTGTTGTGCTGACACACATCACATTCAACGACAAAATTACAAATGTCCCATTTCATACCATCCCAGAAAAAAGAACGTTTGACCCTGTCATAGGTTTTGGTGAACCCGGAGTGCCTCGTTGTGGGTGTAGGATGAAGCTCAGAAAGTACCGTGGATTTAATCTTTGATTGTTTACTTAAATACAAACAGCCTTTGTATCGAAGCTCATCATGAAGCCAAGAGTACCCTAGGGAAGCTGGAGCATTGGACTGCAATTGTTGGATCAGATGCGAACTTTTGGGATCTTGTAGCCATTCCTGGTGAACAGATTGGAGCCAATCTGGTACAATGAAGAAAAGAGAAAAAATGGATCCTTCATCTTCATATTTTCGGGAAAGTGCATCCGCAACCACATTGTCTTTGCCTTTCTTGTAAATGATCTCATAATCATATCCAAAGATCTTAGTCACCCATTTTTGTTGTTGCGGGGAGGAAATGCATTGTTCCATAAAATACTTGAGGCTTTGATGGTCTGTCTTAATTTGGAAACATTGCCCCAATAGGTAAGGGCGTCACAGATCAACATCATGTAGAATAGCCAACATTTTCTTTTCATAAATTGTTTTGCCCAGATTTCTTTCAGATAGTTGCTTGTTGGTAAAGGCCAAAGGTTGACCCTCTTGCATAAGGACAACACCAATTCCTTTCCCTGAGGAATCACATTCCAACACAGAGTTCTTTGTGAAATCGGGAAGGGCCAGGACTGGAGTGGTGCACATGGCCATATTCAAGGTTTAAAAATCTTGAGCAATGGCTGGAGTCCAACTGAAAGAGTTCTTTTTTAGGAGAGCAGTGAGAGGTGCAACAATATTTCCATAATTCTTAACAAACTTGCGATAATACCCTGTTAAGCCCAGAAATCCACGCAATATTTTGAGAGTCTTTGGGTGAGTCTAGTCATGCATAGATTCAATATTTTTAGGATCCAACCTGACACCATCCTTTCCAACCAGATGACCCAAGTATTCTACTTCTGAAGTGCCAAAAGAACATTTAGACTGTTTCAGGAAAAGTTGGTGTTGAGAGAGTAGATGGAGAACTCGATCCACATGAGTAAGATGGTATGTCCAGGTTTTTCTATAG
>JASDQU010189985.1:25393-35742 GCA_032191745.1 Picea mariana
TAAGGCCCATAGAGACTTAGCACAGTAACCTCTACTCCAGGCTCTTGTGCATGGAGAACTATGCCTAAACTAGTGGAAAAGGAAAATATATTAGAACATTTAAAATTCCTCTTCCTCCAACTTAAAATCAGTTTCCTTGACCTCCCTAAGGCACCAACAAAACATGACTCAAATTATCTAAGTAGCTTTTCTATCTCACAAACAAACTTTTGACCATCACCCATATTTCTTGTAGAAGTAAACCTTCCACTTTGTGAACTTGCACGAGTATATGAAAGGAAAGTTTTTTTAAAGGTTGTCCAAGCCGCTCACTTTCAAAGACATAAAAATCATGATGCACAACTCCTTGGGGTGGCAACTTCTATAAGGATTCCATCTAATAAGCATTGTTTGCTAGTCAAAACCTCATTTCTCGCTTTCTTTTGAGCCATAGACATCAAATATGCCTTGCCCCTTCTAGCCCTAGAGGTTCCATAAGTATCATTTAAACCTAAACCACCCTCCATCCCCAAAACTACATTCCTACCCTTGTGATTCCTTGGTCTAAGGGAGCACCAATGGGAAACCTTAGATGAATTCTAGTTATCTACTACCCCCAATTTTGTTAAAGGGCTCACCCAAGAATATTCCCCCAACATTAAGCTACCCAAAAACTAAAGGGGGAGACCCCTTCTCATAATTCCTTAAAACCTCAAGCATCATGGAGAGGGCCTCCCCTTTGTTTAAAGAATTCGTACAATGCCTCAACTCATGACTTGACCAAGATAAATATATTCTTTTAAAATTAACAGTGGAGGATTCTAACATAGAATTTTTTTTGGCCAAGTCTAATAGAGACTTACTAATACCATCGATGCCCAAAGATTGTATATGAGCACCGTTTGAAGATTTTGTTTTAATTTCTTGGTGTCACTAAGCATCTACACATATGTTCTTTTGTGTATCATCAACCTCTTGTGGTATTAGGAGAGCCACATCTCCCCCTCTCTTTGTCAATTGAAAATCTAGTCCACCTTTGGAATGGTTTGTCTTCATATGATTTTCTCCATTAGTATCACTCATTTGTTCCAAAGGACCAGTCCCCATCTTTTTAACCCAAACTTTATATTTAGTTTGAACTCATGATCTACAACAAGGTGTCCATATCACTGACACCTAACACAATTGAAGGGAACTTCTGAGTAATCCGAAGTCTAGGTGTAAGAATGAGAGCCACATTGAGTTAAGATCTCCTCTGTTATACCCTCTCGAAGGTAGAAACCAATCAATGTTCGACCAATGGTCAAAATTCTTTCTCAATAAAGCTCATGTCAAGGTTCGTAAAAGTTCTTATGGTATTCCAAATTTCTTTAAATACCTCTTGCAACCAGAGCTCCAAGAGTAAGTCAAGAAGCTTAACCTATACATGAAAAATGGAGGATTTCTCCGAATTGGCATCAAAGGAGGGGCTCCATTTCTTGAGAATTAAAGGAGAATATTCTCATTTACTAGGTTGTCTCATTGTTACCTCTACATCCTTGGCAAACCTAAATGTGAAATTCATCCACCCTTTGGTTAATATAAAGAAATAAGGGTAGTAACCAATGGGTGGCTCCTATACCAACTTTAACCAATATTTAAGAGTTTTCTCTCCCATCCTCCTTCCTTGGAATCGACCTACAAAATACTGGTCAACTAAGTCCATGACCTAATACATTTGAACATCATCCCCTAATACCAAGGTCACATGACACCCATTCTTATGCACACATTTATTTCTTCTCCTCGGGTTGACAAGTGACTCGTTAGCTGAGTCCACAACCTGATGCATTTGAACATCATCCTCTAATACTAAGCACATAGGACACCTTTCTTACGCACACATTTCTTGCTTCTCTTCAGGCTGAGGCCTCCTCCACTTATTTTATGACTCCCCTCTTCACCATTCACCTTTTGCAAGTAACCAACTTCATTCACCCCTTCCACCAACCACTCCTTCACCTTATGGAAAAGATCCAAGTCCTCTCTAAACCATAAAGCAATGTATCCTCCCAACAAAGCTAAAGAACTAAACATTTGATCCTCTCCGAGCAATACAAAAGTTGAAATAGACCAACTATCACAACCAAATTTTGTACAACCAATCGAAGACGAAGAACGAGCCAAGAACACATTTTTAAAACTACAGCCCCTTTTAGCGGCATTGATGACTCTATTAAAACACTCCCATCTAACTTGTTCTACAATTCAGGTCCTACCCAAAACCCAACACCATTGATCAGAGGCTTGTAGTTATATAGACAATTCCCATCCTTCACTCCTAAAAAGAGTATTTGAACCACTAAATCCTCCTATATGTTAATGATCTACTAAATCTTACATGTTAATGTTTTTTTTTTTTTTAATCTAATAAATCTTAAATGATAACCGATTAATTTTTATTTTTAAACTCATCTAAAATATAATATGAGCATTATGTATGATGTCAAGTTAGTAATTTCCAACAAATAAAAATATAATAATAATAATAAATAATTCAATAAATCCCAGAGTGAGATTAAGGATAAAAAAGGAATGTCTCCTCCCAACAAAGTTAAAGAACTGACCATTAGATCCTCTCCGAGTGATACAAGAATTGAAATAGACCAACTATCACAACCAAATTTGTACAAGCAATTGAAGACAAAGAACGATCCAAGAACACATTTTTGAAACTATAACCCCTTTTAGTGACATTGATGATTCTATTAAAACACTCCCATCTAACATGTTCTACAAGTCAGGTCCTCCCAAAAACCTAACACCATTGATTATAGGTTTGTAGTTATATAGACAATTCCCATCCTTCACTCCTAAAAAGAGCATTTGAACCACTAAATCCTCCTAGATGTTAATGATATACTAAATCTTACATGTTAATGATTTGAATTTTCTCACAAAACATTTTTATGCCATCGGATCTTAATAACCTTGATTTAACGGTTGAGAATCAATCGATCAATCTTCTGCACAAAAAAAAGTACGCTCTTCTCACTTGCTCATTTCTTTGCGCTGCTCACTTGCTCTTTGTTTGTGTGGTGCATTTTTTTTACGTGGAGAGTTCTCTATGTCTGGTGTGTGGTGTGTGCTTTTGTATGTTTCTGTGTATGGTGCGTGCTTTTTTATGTTTCTGTGTCTGGGGTGTGTATTTATTTGTAGATCTGTTCTATAATTTTGTGGTGTTAGTGCGTGAGATTATTGAGAGAGGAGATTGGCAGAGAAACCTTTGGATGCAGAGAAACTAGAGATGTGAGGTTCGATGGGCCAAGGTGATCCCATTTTATTTTTACAATGTTAAAATCTCTGTCATCATTTTCATCTTAATTTGATCGATTTTATTTGATGCAACTGACAAATCAATTTGTCCATTGAAAATTGTGTTCTGATTTGTGAATTTGTGATATTAATTTGTAATTACAGGAAGAATGAATTACGATATTGAGCATGGCTTGGCAGCAGGAAGAATGAATTGTGGTATTGGGCATGGCTTGGCAGCAGTAAGAATGAATTATGATATTGGGCATGGCTTGGCAGGTTGGGTAACAACAATTGCAAGTGCTTAGCCGAAAATGGTGGGATGTTCCATCATCACTATCATGTACATAAAGTTGTCATTTCTGGCTAAGTTTCTTTGAGCCCATTTCTGCTCCAGTTGGGTGCTCTTCTTTACTAAAGTAGAACTTATTTTTTCATACGTGTAGAGAGCCTACGTGTTTTTCACAATAAACTACTAAATCCTTAGAAAAAAGAGTCTCTAAACTACTAGATCCTACTAGATGTTAACAATCTAATAAATTCCCTTTTTGTTTTTTTTCTGTGAATTTTTCTGTTTGATTTTTCCCCTAAATCCGATAATCTACAGATTTGAGTGGCTAAATTTGTATAATTAAAGTGCCCCGAGAATTTTTCATCACACTAAATTCTAAATATTAATACAACTTTTTTAAATCTAATAAATTTTAAATTTTAACAAATAAAAAAAATTAAAATTAAAAAAAAAAATCTAAATATAATTTTAGACCGTTTTAGTGCAACGTCTAGATTTATTAAAACCATTAAAATATTCTCATTGTAGTGCGTCATTATCATAAAAGCAAAAAGCATCTCATTCACATAAAAACATAAAAAGCAAAACGCATGTCACAAACATTTTTAACAACCAATCCTTCTATATAAATCTTGATTCACAAAAGCATGTATGCTCTGATCGCTTGCTCATTTCTTTATGTTCGCTCTCTCTCTGTCTCTGTTGTGTGTTTGTTTCGTGGAGGGCCTTTTCTGTGTGGTGTGTATTTATTTGTGTGTGTTTTTGTATGTCTCTGTGTGATGTGTATTTATTTGTGAATGTTTTGTAATTTTGTGGTGTCTCTGTGTGAGATTATTGAGAGAGGGGTTTGGCAAATAAACTATTGGAAGTGAACAAATGAGAGACGTGGGGTTTGATGGGGAAGTGAACAAACGAGAAACGTGGGGTTTGATGGGTCAAGGCGATTCCATTTTATTTCTAGTATGTTAAAATCCCTGTCATCGCTTTCATCATCATCTTTAATTAAGATGATCGATTTTATTTGATGCACTTGACAAATCAATTCTTCATTAAAATTTAGATTCTGATATGTGAATTTTTTATGTTAATTGTAATCACAGGAAGAATTGGGTATGGCTTGATAGACTGGGTAGCAACAATTTCAAGTGATCAGCTATTAAGAATTCTGAAAAGGAAAATCGAAAATGGCACATCAGGTAGATAAAGCTGTCCTTTCTTAGTTTCTTTGAGCCCTTTGGGCTCTTTATGAATGAATGTGGGCTCTTGATGTAGCCGATGGTTTTATGGAGATTTAAGTTTATTTATGGGATCTCTAATTGCTTGCCGTATTTTTCACTGTTAAATCTGTCTTGTCTACCAAACACGTCGCTCCCAAAAATAACTTATTCCATGTGTCAATTTATTTATTAACGATATTCAATTCCCTCAAGGTTTTTATAATGGAAATAATAGTCAAATCTGTCTGTCTACCAAAACACGTCGCTTCCAAAATCGACTTATTCCACCTGTTGTTTTTTTAGAATGGAGATAACCTTAACCACATCGGAGTGGGCTGAAGTTTGATGATAACGCACGGTGAGCTGCCATTGGATGATAAAACACCTCTGTTAGACGCAAATTTTGTCCCTCTTTTACCTGAATTCTACACAACACACTTTGACTGTACAAACTAAGCTTTCTTGTCATTCCGTCACTTGATTCTTAGCTAGAACTCTCTTACATTCCGTCACTGGATTCTGTCAAAATTAATTACAATTCTCTTATATTAATATTATGTTTAATTCTTAACATGTAGGTTTTTTACTTATTAAAAATAAACAAGTGGTACTATGTCATTATTGATGGATCGGAGTGGTGTCATTAACTGTTGAGCCAAGGAGATCTCAAACCCCAGACATAGAACCATGAAAGTTTGTATTATTATAAGGACCAATGAGGAGGGTGAGGGAAGACCATGCCATGCAAGAGGCATTAGAGCTCAGAAAAGGAGGCAACGCATGCTAGTAAATGATGGCATTGCCCAAATGGAGAGCCCCATAGCTTGAGATGAGCTTTGCACCTGTATAAAGAGATGGCACTAACCTATGTGAGAGGGTTGTCATGTCTAGAGAAGAGCATTCCCATTGGCGTAGTTGTTGGACATCCCACCTCATCCTCATTGGCCCATTTATAAGATTGAAATAAATTTGGAAAGATAAAGCTGGCTTGAATCTAGGGATAAACAAAAAGTGTTGGTCCTACTAGAGAAGACCAAGGAAAAGAAAATTTAGTAAAAATGAAAATGTAGGACTTGGTAAATGCATCTGATAGTAAGTGATCTCCAATCAAGCCCACTTCTTTTATCCACTTTTATTATCAATCAACTTTATATGCCCAATCCCATCGAAGTTTGAAAATGGATGTTTTCCAGTCTGACCTATTACTATTTTGACAAACCAAAATCTCTGGGAGTTTTTGGAAGTCAACATGTTTGTGATCATCTTTGGAAACTTTGTTTTCTCTGGCTTTAGGAATTCATGGGGTTGAAACATAGCTGAGCAGGATTGGCTTATAGTTTGTACATGAAGTTTCTCTCTTTTCATGACAAAAACACTCTTGCCCAAGCAATTTTCAGTAGTTGTATCAAATGCTTTGTTGATGCTCCTTTCTGCAATTATATCATTTGATCTCTTTGAATGTTCCTTCCACTTCACAGACTGGTTGTTCGTTGGTTTTTGTCCAATGTCACATGTCTTTCAACCAAAAATATGTAAGATTGGATGTGGTTATGCCACCTTTCAAGCAAGGGCTTGGTTTTTTCTTTGTTTTGGCAATCATTCGTGAATCTTGAGGTGTTATAGAATATGGTGTCGGTAAGTTTTGAGGGCACAAGGACTGCCAACCAAATGAACTACAACAGATCTCTAGGAAGAATGGTTATTTAATCTGCCTTTTGCGTCTTCAACTTCCATATTCATTGATATTCTCTCAATTCCAGGCATATTTTTTTTGGAGAGCTCAACTTTGTAAAATCATGAGGAGAACTTGCATTCTTGTTGGGAGTGGTGATTTGTGCATACCTCCTAGCAACTATTTGAGCATGTTTCTTGGGTAGGATACACCTTGTCTACTCAGTTACTTAGGGACACTTTGCTGCAATTTCCAACAGTGCCATTGGAAGATATCTTTTGAGATTTVTTGTTCTCCAATATTCAYAAAGCTTCTTGAAATTCTYAGGAAACCCTTTTCCTRGCTTCTTTTCATCCCTAGAAACTTCTTTAGACTTTGAATTTGGGTAGTGATACAACYGAAACCCTCACTTCTTGTGATAAAKTCCAAAAACACTAGTAAGACATTGGAGTACCTYACTCTCTCACATTAGGCTGGCTTTTCTTTGGCAYAAGGGGGTATCCCTAGAATAGGATTACTAAAGCTATGCAATATACRTTCAAAATACAATGGAAAAGTAACTTTAGCAAAACAGAAATTAGATTTTCAATTTTTATGAAATGATGGGTGGATCAAGACTAGTGCCAATCCATTGGGAAAGTGGAGTCAAAGGGTAAGGCTAGGAGGGTTGTTTTCTTATTGTGATCAGAAAACATGTAGCTAAAATAATGAACCTACAACAGTCCTGTTTTGTTGTCCACCAAAACATAAATTTCTTGAGAGGAATCTGGATGAAGAAAGACCTCCAAACATATATGAGGGTGTGCCTACTACAAAATCATGTAATTTGAAGCTAATCTGAATTAAGAAAGAAGATACATAATGACGTTTTCCAGCAATAGACACAAACATTTAAAGGGGGAATGAACCACAATTAACTTTTTTTAACAAGGAACAAAGTTACCCAGATTACAGCCCTTCATGAACACATTTGATGAAAGAAATTCCAGAAGTTATATTCAACAGTATTGAACCAAAAACATTATGCCCCACAATAGAAATCCTTTACTTGCATTGACTTCAAAATATTCAACAAAATTCAAGGGAAAAATCCCCAAATCCAAGCATGAATAACAGTGGAGAGAGATAATCTTTAAATAGTGTAATGAGTTCTATATCCATATCCTTACAATAGAATAATGATATTCTTCTCGAGATCCACTTATTCCTCTTAGGAAAACATAAACAAGTGCTAATCGCCTAACCAAATCCTACTAGACAAGTCAAACAATGCATAGTAAACATGAAGTAGGTGGAAGTTATGCCACATGTCTCATCCATTAGCCAAGACGTCCCTTCTAGGAAGGACATACTCTTTTCTCCAGCTGCTTTGACCAAGTAAGAGTGGTCCAAGGGTCCACGAGAATCTTCTTCAAGAGGAACTTTCTACAAAAGTATGAGTAAAACTGATAGAATTTGTAACCATTTGCTAAAAATAGCTCCAAGGACTATGACATCCTCCTCTAAACTCTTCAAAATTGCCCTCCAATGTGTACCAAACCTCATTGAGTGTGCCAATGAGTATATCCATAGGATAGGTGGGAATGCTAGCATATATCCATTGCAAAATTTGTTATAACAAGCTCTAGACCCAAGAAATAGAGGACGGCCCCATGAAATCTGCCATGTGCAATAGTAAAGACTCAACGTGTGTGCCATTATTTAAGGATTGGTGGAGCACTACATGGAATGAGGAGTCAATCAAACCAAAAATACCACCTCCATGCTCAAAGTTAGCATAAACCTCCAAATTGTGCTCTCCAATGAATACATTTTAGTGTGCCAACTATTCTTTCTTTAGGCTGAGCATTTCATTCTTTGACTGTGTCAATCCTGTAGTTGGAATCCCCTTCTAGGTCTATCCATAAACGCACCCTAAAACACCTTTAGATGATGGTAATTGTCTGCCATATGCCTCAAAACTTTCACACATGCTCAGCATACCTCCTTTTTATCTTACTTATGCCAACCATACAAGAAAGATCAAACTTCAAACATGCTGTAAGGGGAAACTAGATCTGATGTTGTGCAAAGAACAGTCTTCCAGTGGCATTGCTTCACATAAAACTATAACATGGAAAGCTCCATATCCATCATTCTAATTTTCTGATAGTGATTTTGGCCCAAGTAGAAAGCATGAAACATATCTAACAACAATTAACACTAAGCACCTTCGTTGTTTCAGTATTTATTATATTTATATTACTGATGAAATCTTCAAATAACTCTCAACCAGCTTTAGAAATATAATCAAAGGTTGGGCAGGCTGCAAATAAGGTAATGAGCTATTATTTAAAACTGGCATATCTAAATATATGGCTTTCTTCCCAAGTTCCTTTGTTGCCATTGTTATCTGTTTCAGATTAGGGAGGGGTTTGCTATGTTGTCATGCTTTCCTAAAAAATCATAAAAACTTACTGAACATTTGAGTGGCACACCTGATTATTTATGACTAAGAATTTAGAAGGCTTCATAGGTATTGAGGATGTCAAAACTCTGTCCTAGTTTAGGCCTTTTTTCTGAGTTTTAAGGGCTACTATCACAAACCCATCACTGTTGTAAAAAGTATAAGTCTGAGATTGTCCTCAAGAAAATATCAAAGTTCACYGAGYGTGGTYTGAACATGCTTCTGATCCAAATGCCTCTATAACAAGACTGTCAAAGATTTGTGTTATTGTTGAAGTCGAGACTAGGTCATGCACGACCAAGTATTTACTTTCATCCATAAAGTTGTCTTGAATATCCCTTTCTACAAATTCAATATTTCACTTAGTATCATCTTCTGTATGAATCTAGTATCATCTTCTGTATGAATCATGCTTTCCTAAAAAATCATAACAACTTACTGAAAATTTGAGTGGCACACCTGATTCTTTATGACTAAGAATTCAGGAGGCTTCAAAGGTATTGAGGATGTCAAAACTCTATCCTAGTTTAGGCCTTTTCTCTTGATTTTTAAGGGTTGCTATCACAAACCCATCACCGCTGTAAAAAGTACAAGTCTGAGATTGTTCTCAAGAAAATATCAATGTTCACCCAGGATGGTCTGAACATGCTTCTGATCCAAATGCCTCTATAACAGTGTTGTCAAAGATTTGTGTTATTGYTGAAATCGAGACTAGGTCATGCAYGACCAAGTATTTACTTTCATCCATAAAGTTGTCTTGAATATCCCTTCATACAAATTCAATATTTCACTTAGTATCATCTTTTGTATGAATTTGGTTGTCTTTAACTAACACATTATGTTTAATGTCCATGCTCAACTTGCCTCCTACACCCATCAACAACAATTAGAATTGATAAATTCTAGGGATGTTGTGTGATAAAGCTACATAACCCAATCAGTACTGAACAAAAATATAGCAGCGTGTTTAAATCCATGAGCCTCAATGAGAAAATCCCCAAGCAACTCCAACATCACAGGAGCTGAAATCACTTGTACCCCCCGAGGAGAAGACATAGGTCATTATTCTCCCCACAAACAAGCCTACTTTGAGATGATTTGCATCAGGTTTAGAGTGAAAATAATCTATTTCAACTTTGACATCCCAAGTACAAGTGAAGACTTGAGAGACAGTAAGAGAGGAAATGTGCACTCTCTTATCTTAGTCAAATATCATCACAAGAGTGAATACAAAGTAGTGATTGGATATGTTGTAGAAACACTCTCTCCATCCAGTTTTTTCTCAAACCCTCATCTTCAATTTCCAAGGGATTAACCCTAACCCTAGAACTCCAAAATGCTCCAAGAAACCCTAGCACCTCAAGAGAGAGAGAATTCAAGTAAAAGTGAAGAATTAAGAGAGAATAAAACTGGAGATGCGCACTCTCTTCTCTTAGTCACATCTCATCA
>JASDQU010189987.1:0-19211 GCA_032191745.1 Picea mariana
ACGAGTACATAATGGAATTATATGAGTAAATGTCTAAAGAAGCAACAACTAGATATAAAAAGGATACAAGAGGTGGTACCTGACTCATGGCTAGGTGAATCAAAGAAAAAAAAGTAATAAAGTATGTCATCCTAAGGGAAAAGGAAAAATTGGGAACCAAACAACAGATGAAAGGCGTTGATCCATTAGTCGCAATAAAAAAACTAATCGACACCGTCATAAGCACAGTGACCAACAATCAAGTAGCTATTCAATAACTAGGGCAGGAGAATAAGGATTTGAAGTAACAAACAACATGAAACTGATAAGTAATGAATAAGGACTCGCTCACCAGACAATCACAATCTTGCGTGGGGAATTTAAAAAATTCAAAGAAACCCAAACAAATTTGGATCAGGAAAATGCATAATACAATGTTGCATACAGTACTGAACACTTGGCCGACATATTTCACATTGACCTACAACAAATTAATATATTAGAGAATACTAGTCGAGGACTTAAGAAAAACAAGGGACCTTACCATTGATTCTAAAAGTAAAGCAACTATAACGACCCATATTACAAAAGAGAAAGCAGTTGAGACAAAATTGGAAAAACAAGAAAAGGAATGGTTAAGAGAGGTGTCCAAAGTGCAATTGGCCATAAATCAAGAAACCAAAAAAATCAACCTAGTTAGGAGGAAAACAAAGGAATATGAAGAAAAAATCAACCTAGAGTCGATTGTGGTACAAGAGGCCCCATTAACTGACAAGATGGATTTTTGGGGGAGACTAAAATCGATTGGAATAGAAGCACAACATATTATTGAAAAATGCCATATGTTCTCCCACCATTTGTTACTAATATCACCAACTATTTATCATACAACATTTGAAGGAATGTGGAAGCTAGAACAGTCGGGGACTACATCGACTTACAGAAAGGACTTCCAATTTTTCAACCCTACAACTTCTTAGTTGAATGTTTCAAATGCCAACCATCAATCAAGGACCCCAAAGATAATCATGGAAGTCTCAGAATAATCCCACATATAGGTCAAAGCCACTCCTTTTCCTCCTCATGTAAATATGCATGAATGGTAATCCCCCCAAGAAACAAATCCTCAGATAGTACATCCAACAGATAAGCCATGCACAAACAAACTTAACTTCAGCAGGTCCTCGAAGCAACATTTCCTTCTTATTTTCTCTCTCATTATCATTTTGTAATAACCTCAAAGAGGACATAGTAGAATTTTTTATTTATTTTGTCACACTACCCTCTTACTTGGGACGATCAAGGAATTGAGGAGGGGGGAGATGTTTTAGGGGCTAGTCAGATCCATCGACTAGACCCGCCAGTTGACTAGCCCAGTCGATTGGAATAGTTGGTTAGGAATTCAGTCGAACATATAGTTAGCGTCGACCATGTAATGTCTCCCATCCCAACCGAGGGACATTGCGGTGTGGAATACATATAAAAATGAAATTTAAAGCTAACTAATCTAATTCTTTTATTGTTAGTCGATTTCCCGTAGCTTACAACTACGAATTAAAACAGATTTAGCTACTGTATATAATCATAAAATAGATTTATCTACAACATATCAAATAACATGATGAAGCTTAATAATTTACACAGCAACATATAAATCATTCTCAAATGCACATAGTTCATTCACAAAAAATAAACTCATGAAATAACTCAACAACAATATAAAACACTTATCTTTTAACAATGGTTATGCAACCGATTGATTGGGACAAACATTCCACCCTACCATAGACTATTTTTTCCAAATATCAACAGCCATTCATCCCCGAGATGAGGCTAGTAATCCAAAAAATAGGGTGGTCTCTCACAATCCACTCACAACTCATAAAACCAACAACCCAATGATATCTTCCTACAACTATCCCGATTTTCCACTAGCTCTCTTCCTCTTGACCTTCCCAACCCAAGGAATGTACCCCTTCACTGATATCAGTCCCTCATGAGTCCCATTCATTTATCATGGTCTCTCTGGAACACGTAACCAAGAATCTCTTAGTTGGGAACTCAGGGGAACATGTTTCTAGGAAAAATACCCGCAAACCAACAACAAACACTTGTCGTTTTAGTGCAACTCACACAGGAGTTCAGTCTTCAAACCTAACAACCTAGTTCTTCAATTTCTAGCTCCAAATATGCTCCAATATGCTCCAAATTTCTCTAGAATTCTCCCTCGATGGCTGCACTAGCTCCAATCTCTCTTTCTTGTTCTCTACTTGCTCCTCATGCACTAAACTTAATGTGCAAAAATTGTTCTCCCCACCCATACGAATTTCCTCTCTTTGGATTACCTTTATTAACTCACACTCTTCCCCAAGATGATTGTATTCAACCCCCATGTGCCCAATAAATTTGGTATGTGACTAATCACTCCCACCCTCTTACACGTATTCAATGATTGTCTTTGGGAACACTCAATCAGAAATGGGAAGGTCTATACACTAATAGAAAATTTAGGAAAATGGGTTGAATTAACATACATGGGTAATCCCCCATTGAACCACTCTGGGCCATTATCCTAGACACTCCCCTCTCTTTTGGACTAATTCAACCCCCATTTCTTGTCCATGTCCCCCTTAGCGTCTGGCATCACATTTTATTATTAAAACATAGAAATACAGTCTGTATATCACATTGCTTTAACCGTAGCCACACATTATAACTACATAAGCATTAATTAAACTAGGGATTATAGTGGGGATGTTACATTCACCCTCCCCTACAATTGTGTGTCCTCCTCAGTGCACTCTATGTTGATATACATATATATCCAAATTTACATCACAATACTTAGAAATAAAATTCTGCAATTTAACAACTCCAATAACAACTCCAACTATAATCTTATGTTCCTCTCAACTCACTGAACCAAGGAATGTGTTATCACTCCAGGAAACTCTCCTAGGCTGTAAGTCGGAGATGCCTGGTAACTAACTCTTTTTGGGAAATGTTTTCTTAATAATGATGTGGTTTGTGGATCAAGATGAATATCTAGGGACTGGACTGTGTTTTCAAGACTATCTAGGAATACAAAATCTCACAAGGCCTTCTAGCAATGCAGTCAGACAAGGTTTGATTAAATGGGGAAGAAGACAGCTATTGAACCAGATTATACTTCATACCAACAAGCACAATGGGTTTAGTAACCAAAGAAATAAATTATGATTATCAACTAAAACAATTAACCAGTGAGATGACAGTCACTGCAAATTGAATGAGCATCAATAAAGAACTTTCACTCATAATATATCAAAGAACAGAGGAGAAAATCTGACAACACAACTGAAGGAAGCTTGCAATTTTTTATAAAATAAGAATAGGTCTTTTCATTACAGTGGCAGCATCATAGCACTCAAAATCGAACCCCGTATCAAACTGAGTTCCTAGGCTTTATAGCCTTCACAATGTACAAATTAGATCCTATGAAAAGGGATCTAAGATACTAAAAATAGTATATCCTAAAACTAATTGTAAACTCTAAAGAAAAGCTCCTTTATTAATGGGAATTAAATCATATCTAAATTAAAGTCTTCGACAGCTGCAAAAGAATTCAACCTCCTTCAATGAGATGACAAGGAATAAAATATTCAAAGGATGAAAGATAAAGCCTAAAACTGCCACCTGGAAAGAACATGTCAGTCTTTGCTAAAAACAAGTAACAAACTTTATCTGTTCATCTTGCTGGCACTTTAAAACTAGAATAATATGTTGCAGCTGATTCTCTTAATTATAACTTAGATAAATCATCTTCGTGCTCCATCAAGTCTTCAACAGGTGTTACCTATATCTCTTGACTTATTGCCACATGTGCATTTACTCCTCCTGTTGGAAATCTATGACTAAAAGAGGATCGAATCCTTAACTGGCTACATAAAATCTGGAAACAATTGCCATCTGTCATCCTTGTTCTATAGAGTTTGGAGTCTTTCAAATGAGACATCTAAAATGCTTCTTATAAGAGGTCTAGCATTCTGATCTCGATGTTCCATCAATGATGATCTTAGGTAATGTGGACCTAGCAAACCTACTGCAGGATTGTGAACCATATCCAGTTGAGGAGCAAATGGCCCAGATGGCCGAGAAAAATAATTGTTTTATCCATACCTCAAAGAAGACACCAATTCCTGTGCAGGACTGAAATTTGGCCCAGCAACTTGCATGTTTTAAGTTTTGTGGATGACACCAAGGAATAGTTATTCTTGAATTGAGCACTGGACCAACAGATATTTGAGCTGTATGTGCAGTGCCACTCATGTTTCTATTAATTGGAGTCCATAGATCATCATATGACATTCGGTTGTCAGCCCCTGGCATATACCATCCTTGATTAGGAACTCCGGTGACTGTGTTGCTTGAGCTAGTCGCAGAATGCAAAGAAACTGGCCTGTCCCTCTCACTAGCAATGGAGCTGAAATGATTGATAACCCTGGGCATATTTTTGTAACATGTATGGTTCTTGATAACGTGTAGAATTAGATCTGCTTCATTTTTTAATGCTAAGGTACGCAAAGCACCTGTTGCCAATTCCACATATGTTGTCGACATATTCAGCAAAAGCTTCAAAAGAGCAGAGACTTCTCCAAGCTGCTGTTGTATGCACCATTTTTTCCAAGATATCTCTCTCCAATGCAAGGCAGCTTCTATTGAATCTAGTTGCTGATGAATTCCACCACATAAATGATAAAGGAGGTAAAAAAAACACTATGCATCAGATGCTGAACAGAGTTTTCCTTTTTGTAATGCGTAAGTTGAAGAAAACTGAAGATTGATAGAAGGACTATCCCTATCTTCAAGTACAACATACCCCCAATTAATAAGGACATAATATGAATGCCTCTGTGAATCTGAAACATACATTACATGTTCAGGACAAATATCCCCGTGCTGAATAGAAGTAGATGCTGCACTTTGCAAAGCAGACAAGATATCATAACAGCACTGTAGAGCTTCCTCTGAAGTAAACACACCATCTTGACCATTCCCATCCTCAGGGTTTGGAAAGATGAAGTTAGACAATCCAAGCATCCAACCCATAACAAAAAACCAGAGGAAAAGAACAGTCTTAAAAGTTTCCCGTGGCCTAAAATGCTCAATGGAAAATGGAATACGGATATGAAACAGAGGCATGTCTGCTGGGATCTCTGTAAATGGATCTGACATTGATGTATCTAAAGGGTATAGTGAAGGTGCCAAAAACATCCGAGTTTTACTGGTAGGAATACCAGTAAGACAATCAAGCTTCCATAAATCACAACAAATAGCAAGACCCTTCGTGCATGTTTATGTATGGGATCATCAATAAGATCTCAGAATAGATTATAATTGGATCAGTAGAATCTCTGAGAAAGTATAAGACACCAGGATGAAGTATCTCTCAAAGAAGGCTGACACAGATGCTTTAGCAATGACCTTCGTTTCCCTTGAGCACCAATCCAACTGTTTTGGCTTATTGTCAACAATTCCTTCCATTAACCAGGTAGGTGCACCGAGATCTATGCCCATGTCTAGGCCTCTTATCATCAGCAGAAACTGGTAGGCCTCATGCACAACAGGTATGATTAGCCAAACCGGTGATTTCCAGTACCACATGAGCATCTCAGCTAACATTTGCACTGATAGTATCATTAGGTAAGGTCCTTTCCCTTCTTAGAGCGAGAACAGTTATCATCAATAAGAAAAAAGAAAGTTGCTTCGATATTGAAAATACCATCAAGTCCTATCAAAGAAAGAAGACTAGCCACATTGGATCCTGATAATATTGAAGAAAATGGTAGCTAGAGGGTAGGAACGACCCCTGTAACAAGAAGTATCGAGGGAGTGATCAGCCATAAAGGGCATTTAAGAGACTGTACAGCATATCCTCCTACATGGTTCCCTTTTTTGCTTCCTGCAGTTTCCTTAGAAGAGTGATTTCAACATCCTGGCAGGAACATCCTTCTTATTGGATCCTAGAGGAGAAGAATGCAAAGCTTTATGAATATCCATTGCATGTGGAATCCAAGCACTCAAAGTACAGGCAGTCGAATCAATCACCATAACTTCAAACAGAACTGGATATAAAACAAAGTTCCCACAAATCCCATAGCTATTCTTCCGAGTGAAGAGTTGCACCAATCACGCGATCTATAGCACTCACCACTATGAGACTTGTCTCAAGTATTATCATTCAAAATACCAAATCCCATAACAGCCCGAGCATCAAATGGCTAATGTTCAAACAGTTTTAGCCATAATGCTATATGCAGAGAACAAAATGTGACTAGAAGATGCCAGCTGGTCAATGTTGTGGTGAAGTGAGATCCGAGACTGGTGATGAGCACCTTGTGATGCTGCACTGGATTAGCAAAACCCTCCACGCATCCTTTTCATGCAGGATGCAAGCAAATAGCTCTTTGAAATAAAAAACCACAACTCAGTCCTTTTGGATGAACATTTGGCGCATGAGGATTTAAATTTTGAACACGAGAAGCCTTTCGGTGGTTAAAAAATTCAAGACGTGTGCCTCTTATCCACCGAAACAATCAGCTTTCAGTGATTAACTAATCATTTTATAGACCAGTTTAACCACCGATAGCTGAGATTTCAAATTTTGAAGGCCAAGACTCACTAAAATGAAATTTTTTTACTCGTTCTATCTCCCAAAATGACAGTGCTATTTTGGGAGATAACATCTGGCTCCAACTGGGATGGAGATCTCCCTGCGAGGTCTCCAAGAACAAGTAGTTCCAGTAGCCTTTAGCGTTGGGCATGGAGTCATTAATCCTTTAGCACTGATACCTCTGCAGACCTGTATCCCACCTGTAGCTTACATGCAACATGCTCTGCTTATTCAACAAGAACTGAAAATGATCTACGTGCTCATAAGAAGAGCTTATTCCTTTACCTACCCCTCTACTAACCAGTAGAAGCAGCTTGATCAAGTGAAAGCATGCTTCGAATGAAGCCATGTCAGAAACTGATTTTCAGTCAGTATGATAGATCTTGACCCCAAAAGTAATGAAGGCCATATCATACAGAAAAGAAGTTGGAGTAAATGATAAAGACAATTTTCTTCTGACAGAAATATCTTAACATCTACGCTGCTGATAGAATCCAAAAGGTCAGCAATAGGATCTTCAAAATCATGAAAGAATACCTCTTTGAGCTGCTGCTGCAATTGACTGTGTTGCAGCTTCTCTTCGTTTCCTACACAAAACTCACTGCTGAATATAGACTGCTTGATCGCTGCTGGAGGAAAATACGAACTAAATTTCTGATCTGAACCTTCCTGCTGTCCTTCGTGAAAATGTCTTCTACAATCTGTCTTTTTCTACAAGTCTAGAAAATGTGGGCTGCCCTGCGAATCTGGACATTGTAGGCTGTCCTCATTAACCACTGCAAATCTGAAACTGTCACTTGTAAATCTGTCAGTCTGTTCAACATCTTCAAGGTTTTCAGAGATAAAAACTTGATCTTCATGACAACTAACAACAGTATATGCATTTGATATGATGTCAAAAGCATCACTAAGATTGTCATATTGTGAATCATTTATCTCCTGAGCATGATGAAGAGTATTTTCTTCAGCAACATACTCTTCCTGAAGTTCTAATTTTGAGAGATTAAACTCTTGACAACACTCAGGAAAAAGAAGATCAGCTGAAAAATAATCTTTACAGAACACATGAAAAGCAGCATGAAAGTCAGCCAAAGAAGTGACACTTGCATCTGGAAGAGACCGGCACCAGTGAAGAGCAATTCCTTCTAAAGAAAACTTAAACAGCTTAATTTTAACATTTTCATGTACAATTTCAATCCGGTCAATGAATTCATGGAAATCCAACAAATGTTCAGCTGGCACATCCCACTCCTCACCATGAAATCTAGGAAGACTGTTCTCCCATTCATCTCTAGTAGGTATTGGATTAGGGAAACCAGCAATGCTTGGAAAATTACAGAACGCATACCTCTTGGCTAAGATCCGGTTCATGTCATAACAGTGGAGTCACCAATAGATTCATCCTTTGTGGAGTAGCCAGATAGATTATTACAACCTAATTGTGCTAAGCCTTTGTCTATCATCAAAAGATGAAACTATGTCATCTCCCAGGGAAGCTTGCTTCATCTCCGTTCCCCGACATCGGCGCCAATTTGTTATCACTCCAGGAAACTCTCCTAGGCTGTAAGTCGGAGATGCCTGGTAACTAACTCTTTTTGGGAAATGTTTTCTTAATAATGATGTGTTTTGTGGATCAAGATGAATATCTAGGGACTGGATTGTGTTTTCAAGACTGTCTAGGAATACAAAATCTCACAAGGCCTTCTAGCAATGCAGTCAGACAAGGTTTGATTAAATGGGGAAGAAGACAGCTATTGAACCAGATTATACTTCATACCGACAAGCACAATGGGTTTAATAACCAAAGAAATAAATTATGATTATCAACTAAAACAATTAACCAGTGAGATGATAGTCACTGCAAATTGAATGAGCATCAACAAAGAACTTTCACTCATAAGATATCAAAGAACATAGGAGAAAATCTGACAACACAACTGAAGGAAGCTTGCAAGTTTTTATAAAATAAGAATAGGTCTTTTCATTACAATGGCAGCATCATAGCACTCAAAATCGAACCCCATATCAAACTGAGTTCCTAGGCTTTATAGCCTTCACAATGTACAAATTAGATCCTATGAAAAGGGATCTAAGATACTAAAAATAGTATAGCCTAAAACTAATTGTAAACTCTAGAGAAAAGCTCCTTTATTAATGGGAATTAAATGATATCTAAACTAAAGTCTTCGACAGCTGCAAAATCATTCAACCTCCTTCAATGAGATGACAAGGTAGAAAATCTTCAAAGGATGAAAGATAAAGCCTAAAACTGCCACCTGGAAAGAACATGTCAGTCTTTGCTAAAAACAAGTAACAAACTTTATCTGTTCATCTTGCTGGCACTTTAAAACTGGAATAATATGCTGCAGCCGATTCTCTTAATTATAACTTAGATAAATCATCTTCGTGCTCCATCAAGTCTTCAACAGGTGTTACCTATATCTCTTGACTTATTGCCACATGTGCATTTACTCCTCCTATTGGAAAGCTATGACTAAAAGAGGATCGAATCCTTAACTGGCTACATAAAATCTGGAACCAATTGCCATCTGTCATCCTTGTTCTGTAGAGTTTGGAGTCTTTCAAATGAGACATCTAAAATGCTTCTTATAAGAGGTCTAGCATTCTAATCTCGATGTTCCATCAATGATGATCTCAGGTAATGTGGACCTAGCAAACCTACTACAGGATTGTGAACCATATCCAATTGAGGAGAAAATGGCCCAGATGGCCGAGAAAAATAATTGTTTTATCCATACCTCAAAGAAGACACCAATTCCTGTGCAGGATTGAAATTTGGCCCAACAACTTGCATGTTTTAAGTTTTGTGGATGACACCAAGGAACAATTATTCTTGAATTGAGCACTGGACCAGTAGATATTTGAGCTGTATGTGCAGTGCCACTCATGTTTCTATTAATTGGAGTCCATAGATCATCATATGACAGTCGGTTGTCAGCCCCTGGCATATACCATCCTTGATTAGGAACTCTGGTGACTGTGTTGCTTGAGTTGGTCGCAGAATGCAAAGAAACTGGCCTGTCCCTCTCACTAGCAATGGAGCTGAAATGATTGATAACCGTGGGCATATTTTTGTAACATCTATGGTTCCTGATAACGTGTAGAATTAGATCTGCTTCATTTTTGAATGCTAAGGTACGCAAAGCACCTTCTATCAATTCCACATATGATGTCGACATATTCAGCAAAAGATTTCAAAAGAGAAGAGACTTCTCCAAGCTGCTGTTGTATGCGCCGTTTTACCCAAGATCGCTCTCTCCAATGCAAGGTATCTTCTATTGAATCTAGTTGCTGATGAATTCCACCACATAAATGATAAAGGAGGTAAACAAAACACTCTGCATCAGATGCTGGACAGATTTTTCCTTCTTGTAATGGATAAGTTGAAGAAAACTGAAGATTGATAGAAGGACTATCCCTATCTTCAAGTACAACATACCCCCAATTAACAAGGACATAATATGAATGCCTCTGTGAATCTGAAACACACATTACATGTTCAGGACAAATATCCCCGTGCTGAATAGAAGCAGATGCTGCACTTTGCAAAGCAGACAAGATATCATAACACACTGTAGAGCTTCCTCTGAAGTAAAAACACCATCTTGACCATTCCCATCCTCAGGTTTTGGCAAGGTGAAGTTAGACAATCCAAGCATCCAACCCATAACAAAAAACCAGAGGAAAAGAACAGTCTTAAAAGTTGCCCGTGGCCTAAAATGCTCAATGGCAAATGGAATACAGATATGAAATAGAAGCATGTCTGCTGGGATCTCTGTAAATGGATCTAACATTGATGTATCTAAAGGGTATAGTGAAGGTGCCAAAAACATCCTAGTTTTACTGGTAGGAATACAAACAAGACAATCAAGCTTCCATAAATCACAACAAACAGCAAGACCCTTCGTGCATGTTTATGTATGGGATCATCAATAAGATCTCGGAATAGATTATAATTGGATCAGCAGAATCTCTGAGAAAGTATAAGACACCAAGATGAAGTATCTCTCGAAGAAGGCTGACACAGATGCTTTAGCAATGACTTTCAT
Organism: Picea mariana; assembly: GCA_032191745.1. Taxonomy (NCBI): domain Eukaryota; kingdom Viridiplantae; phylum Streptophyta; class Pinopsida; order Pinales; family Pinaceae; genus Picea; species Picea mariana. The sequence continues at coordinate 10,702 of JASDQU010189987.1, forward strand.
TTCCCTTGAGTGCCAATCCAATTGTTTTGGCTTATTGTCAACAATTCCTTCCATTAACCAGGTAGGTGCACCGAGATCTATGCCCATGTCTAGTCCTCTTATCATCAGCAGAAACTGGTAGGCCTCATGCAATAGGTACGATTAGCCAAACTGGTGATTTCCAGTACCACATGAGCATCTCAGCTAACATTTGCACCAATAGTAGCAATAGGTAAGGTCCTTTCCCTTCTTAGAGCGAGCACAGTTATCAGCCATAAGAAAAAAGAAAGTTTCTTTGATATTGAAAATACCATCAAGTCCTGTCAAAGAAAGAAGACTAGCCACATTGGATCCTGATAATATTGAGGAAAATGGTAGCCAGAGGGTAGGAATGACCCATGTAACAAGAAGTATCGAGGGAGTGATCAGCCATAAAGGCCATTTAAGAGACTGTACACCATATCCTCCTACATGGTTCACTTTTTTGCTTCCTACAGTTTCCTTAGAAGAGTGATTTCAACATCCTGGCAGGAACATCCTTCTTATTGGATCCTAGAGGAGAAGAATGCAAAGCTTTATGAATATCCATTGCATGTGGAATCCAAGCACTCAAAGTACAGGCAGTCGAATCAGTCACCATAACTTCAAAAAGAACTGGATATAGAACAAAGTTCCCACAAAGCCCATAGCTATTCTTCCGAGTGAAGAGTTGCACCAATCATGCGATCTATAGCACTCACCACTATGAGACTTGTCTCAAGTATCATCATTCAAAATACCAAATCCCATAACAGCCCGAGCATCAAATGGCTAATGTTCAAACAGTTTCAGCCATAATGCTATATGCGGAGAACAGAATGTGACTAAAAGATGCCAGCTGGTCAATGTTGTGGTGAAGTGAGATCCGAGACTGGTGATGGGCACCTTGTGATGCTGTGATGGATTAGCAAAAGCCTCCACGCGTCCTTTTCATGCAGGATGCAAGCAAATAGCTCTTTGAAATAAAAAACCACAACTCAGTCCTTTTGGATGAACATTTGGCGCATGAGGATTTAAATTTTGAACAAGAGAAGCCTTTCGGTGGTTAAAAAATTGAAGATATGTGCCTCTTATCCACCGAAACAATCGTCTTTCGGTGATTAACTAATCGTTTTACAGACCAGTTTAACCACCGACAGTTGAGATTTCAAATTTTGAAGGCCAAGACTCACTAAAATGAAATTTTTTTACTCGTTCTATCTCCCAAAATGACAGTGCTATTTTGGGAGATAACAGAATGTACAATTTGTTTATCAAGGTTAACCCAAGTGATGTACCATCCATTTATCAAGGCTAACCCAAGGGATGTACCATCTATTTATCAAGGCTAACCCAAGGGATATACCATTTGTTTATCAAGGCTAACCAAAGGAATGAGCCATTTTCTTTTCAAGGTCCCTAGTGCAGTTGGTTACGACTCTGAGATGTGGTTCCAGAACTTTAGTTGCTCATAATGGAGTCTTGCATTCCATTTTCTTCAAAATTATCAAAAATTTGTGGGCACTCTACCTGCATGTTTTCTTCACACTCCCATGTAGCATCTTCAGGACTGTAGAATGTCCATTGAACCTTTACCATATCTATGGATTTGTTCTTGAGAATTGAATTTACAATCCAAGAAGCATACTAGTTCCACCAGGAAAATCCCTTTGTGTTAGGGCTAGGCACATATTTATTCAATAATGATACATGAAATACATTGTGCACTCTCATGGATGCAGGAAATGCTACGATGTATGCAACTGGCTATATATTTTCTAATATTTCAAAAGGTCCACAATATATTTCTTCCAACTTTGGGAAAATTCCTAATCTTAGAAAACTTCTATTTTCCTTCACTTTTAATAACACATTTTCTCCCACTTTAAAATATCTAAACACTCTATTCTTTTCTGCATAATTTTTCTTCCTATCTTGGGCAGCCTTTAAATATTTTTTTTTATCTTTTCCATCTGCTCTTCCATTTCCTTTAACAAATCTGGCCCAACAACTTCTTTGTCTGCTGGACTATCCCAACTCACTAGAGTGTTACATTTTCTGCCATACAATGCTTCAAACAGACTCATTTTCAATGAGGCCTAATACCCATTTTTGTAGGAAAATTCAACTAAATGAATATAATCTTCCCACTTTGATGGTTGATCCATCACATACATTCTAAGCATGTCCTCCATTATCCTATTGGTCCTCTCCATTTACCCATCTAACTCTAGATGATATGTTGTACTAATATTTAAATTTGTCCCAAATCCTTTGAAAAAACCTTTCCAAAAATTAGATGTGAACTTGGGATGTTTGTCTGAAACTATTGCCTTAGGCACTCCATGTAACCTAGCAACTTATTTCATACATATTTATGCAATATGTTTTGCCTTGTGTGTAGTTTTTACTGGAATAAAATGCACTGGCTTAGTCAATTTATCCACCACCACCATGATGGAATAATGTTTCTTCATTGTTCTAGGAAGCTTAGTAATAAAATCAACCATGAAAACTTCCCACTTCCATTCCATAATGGGTAATGGTTGTAGCAAACCTGTTGGATGCCTATGTTTTGTCTTCAACTTTTGGCATTCTAGACATCTGGATATGTAATTAGCCACTTTCTTTTTCATTCTTGAAAAAACAGTATTGGCTTCTCACAGCTGCAATTGTTTTCTGATATCCTAGGTGCCCGACATATGGCACATTGTGCATTTCCTTCAAAGATGCATTTTTCAGCTCACTAGAATTCGACACATACACCTTTCCTTTATACATACGAATTCCATCTTCTTTGATCTCATAAGAATTAAAGCTCCACTGAAAATTACTTTGTTGTAATATCTCTTTTATTTTTAAATAATGTTGATTTGAATTTGTTGCTGCAACAATTTGATCTTTCATATTGGTCTTATACATTCTTATGGCTGCAATATTCACTTCATGAGTTGTCCTACTGAGTGCATCGACCACTTGATTTCCTTTCCCTTTATATGCTTAATTTCAAAGTCATATTCACTCAGAAATTCCATCCATCTAGTTTGTTTGGCATTTAGTATTAGTTGTCCAAGCAAGTGTTTCAAACCACAATGGTTTGTTCTTAGCTCGAATTTCATACCCATAAGGTAATTTCTCCACATTTTCAATGCATGTATAATTGTTGCTAACTCTAGATCATGGGTAGCATAATCTATATCATGCGCTTTTAATTTTCTGGACTCATAGCATACCACATGATCCTTTTGACTAAGAAATCCATCGACCCCTTGCTTGCATGCATCGGTGCACACAAAAAAATCTTCATCTGGATCTACAATATTCAATATCGGTGCACTTGTCAATATTTCCTTTAACTGCTAGAAACTTTCTTCACACTTGGAAGTCCATTCAAACTTCACTCCCTTCTGTTGCGAAGAAGTGATTGGACTTGCAATCTTTGAAAATCATTTTATTAATATTCGGTAATAACTGAAAAGACCCATGAATGATATGACCTCCATGACATTATTTGGTATTGGCCATCCTATAATGGCCTCTATCTTCTCAAGATCCATTGTTATCCCTTCTAATGAAATTATATGCCGCAAGTATTGAATATTCTTTTGATAAAAGATGCACTTACTTAGCTTAGCATACAATTTATGTTCTCTTAGAACTTGCAACAACATTATTAAATGTTTCTCATGCTTCTCTTCTGACTTATATTAGACAATAATTCCATCTAGGAACACAATCACAAACTTGTCCAGGTACTCCTTGAACACTCCATTCATCAAACACATAAAAATTGTTGGGGAATTTGATAGTCCAAATGGCACTACCGTGAATTCATAATGCCCATACCTTGTCCTGAATGTTGTCTTGTTGATTTCTTCTTCTTTTATCCTTACTTGATGATAACCTGATCTCAAGTCAATCTTGGAAAAGATTCTTGCACCCTTCAGTTGATCAAATAAATCATCAATTCTTGGAAAAGGATATTTTTTCTTTATGATGACCTTGTTAGGCTGTCTAAAATCAATACAAAGCCTTAAGATTCCATATTTATTCTTTAAAAAAATAACTGGGGCTCCCCACTTTGACACATTTGGGTGTATATAGCCATTCTTTAACAACTCTTCAAGCTGCATCTGCAACTCCTTCAATTCTGGTGTACCCATTCTATAAGGTGTCTAGGATACTGAGGAAGCTCATGGCACCAAATCTATAGAGAAATCAATGTCTCTTTTTGGTGGAAATCCTGGGATTTCTCGAAATACATCTTCAAAATCCCTTAAGACTGGATGGTATTCAATGCTTTCCACTTTATCTTTGGATGACTCTTCCATATGGGCTGCAAAAATATGACATCCCATCCTAAAAATCTTCTTCAACTGCATAGCTGAAATCTCTCTAACCACTATAGCTCTTGGAATGCCTTGAATCTTTCCTTGTTTCCCTTCTGCATCAAGACATGTGATTGTCTTGTTGTAACAGTCTAGGACAACATGGTTGATCCATATTTATGAGTGGAACAAAATGAATAACATACTGAATACAATAACACACAGATATAGAGAACAACAACAGATATCCAGTGAACAATAACTTCTATTGAATAAATAAAATAGGCTGAAACTGTAAAAATGCAGAACTGAAAACAACTTGCTTGAATGGTGGTAGCTATCTCTGAGAAGAGATGTGGCTGATACATGCATCCATTTGAGTAGAATGATTACAATGAGGCTCTGGAGGCCTTTTTAACATTACTCATGAATTCCAAAACCCTTAACATCCAAAAACCTAACCATAGGAGATGAAACACCAAAATTTATGTGGGCATCGATGGGTAAGTTGGTACCTCAACTTCTCGGGGTTGTAACTTTTGCATACGACCTATTTTTTAGGCGCGTGATAGCCCATTGGAAAGGTCTTTTCGAGAAATACACATTATGTCGTCAAACTCAAACTTCATCTACAATTTGATTGTGGCAAGACAAAAAAAACATAGTTTAGGGCCCCAAAATGGCCCTGGAAGTACATAAAGATGTACTGACATGACAAATTCCAAACTAAGACAGTTGGATTAGGTGGGTAGCCAAGTATCCCCACCTAGACGTTGTGTAGGGCTTCAGACAACCCTGAGAGTGTAGAACCCACAATTACAAAGAATTACATAAGAATGTGTTGAACTAAAATTGTCAAAAGGAGCCAGTTGGAATAGGTGGGTGGCCACCAATATCCACTTGGATCAGTCCTCCCCCCTTAGGAAGAAATGGTCTCCATTTCTTTTAGTGCCCCCATCAAGTGAGGAAATCTTTGTTAAATTTGGCTCCAGGTGAGACACTTGCCTTCGTGCAGGAGTTGCCCTGCCTTGATAACCTGATAAAGTTGGATCCTCTGCTGGCGAGTTCCCTTGACCTGTGTGTCCACTATATGATTAGAGGATGCGTTTTGTAATGACCCCAATCATTACGAATATAAGAGAAGCAAGTGCAATTTTTTTTTTTTGTTTTTAGGTAGGAAGGAAACGACAACACATTTAACCACACCCTGACGACGAACACAACGCCTGCAGATCAGGAAACAGACAAAAACGAATCTACATGCTAGCACATCGAGAAAATAGGAAAAACATGCATATATCAAAGAAGGAATGACTATCCACCAAACATAAACATGAAAACGCCTACAAGCTAAAGGACATCATCCCCCATCCCGACACAATGACCTCAATGACTAGTAACTAGAACCTATAAGGTGTGCAACCAAATCCAAGAAGGCGTTACAACCCAAAATCCAATAACAACTACAATGAACAATGCCCACAATGGGTAGCATAGACTCAGGCCCAGTTGTCATTTGCTTCGCATCCATCAGGGCGCCCAATGATCCCCTCCTCAGGAATCATGTCGTCTCCAAGTGATAGGTGTGACGATAACCATGGCGCAACATAACACATCTAGACCAATAAACCAAGAAAAATTTAATGCACGAGGAGACCGAATTAACCGACAAGAATACTATACCCATGCACCCAAGCAACAGGTCAACAAGATGCCAGGGAAATCTAACTACTAAACAAACATGTATCACATTAAATTCCTGGCGTAACAATTTCTAAGGCAGACGTGCATCAATTAAGGGATGTAATTAGCCCTCTAAGAGTTAATCCCTTTTTGTATCAACAAAGAAATCGCTATTTAACATTAATATCATTGTGCGTTAAAGTTTGTTTTCAACCACCCACCTTTCTACCTATCAATAGATCTATGTCTATCAGTGGTAACGCAGTCTAACTGTAAATTCTCTGTCTATAAAATATAGTCGTCTAACATGCGATATTCCATTAGGTAACTAGAAGTCCATACATTAGGAAATGTAGTAAACTGTTTAATAAAATATGAATTTACCAAAATGACATACTTTCCAGCCAGTTGGCGTAACCGACTTTCCACTAGACGTGGCACCTAAATATCTTCTCAACAAGCACACTAGCAACATTTTAATTTTTTCTAAAAATATTAATGATATAAGAACAGAGTAAAGGAATTTCACATTCATACACAACATCATTCAAACACAGTCATACATAGAAATTCCGTGACCACAATAATATAATGGAACTATTATAAAATTTCCAACACAATTACAATGTCAAATTACATTATTTTTATAATTTGAACACATTATTTGGAATTTCTTTTAAAGGCACAAACATTCCACATTGCGATTAAGATTTTATATATATGTGAACATTAATATTTAATTAATAGATTTCAAATTTGATATAAAAAGATTTATTTTTCCACAGTAATTATTATGGGAGTGAACATGTTATACCAACTAACTTTCAAAGAATTAACCTGTACTATTCACCATTTAAAAATGTATTAACAATAATTAAATATTTACCATCGCTGTCAACAACCAAATAGTCGTCGATTAATAACTATTGTTGGATCTAATGTTAGAAGGCAGTAGTAATAAAATCAAGGCCCATTCAATGGCATTGGTAGAAGGCAGTAGTAAAACGTTGCTAATGTTAAAATGCAGACTTACCAACCCTATCCATTATTCATAACAAAAATTGCAGGCATATAAAAACAAACGCAGTCATATCTATGAATTCGCAATCATAAGTACAAGTAAAATCGAAGTTAAGGCGTGTAATTTCGCAGTCAAATAAATTGAGGTGCTATCTAAAAAGAAAACATTGTCTGTTTCAAATATAATAGTCGTTGTCTATAAAAATTCTATTTCAGTTTCTAATCCCTAATTCAATTCGTTGCTAGTATGTCAATTCGCTATATGTACATAAATGCTAATCAATGAAATCAAGTGCAGTGGTAAATAAACCACCATTCATTCCATTCAATGTATAATTTCCCAGTCACTTATAAATTTGTTGTCAATAGCTACAAATTTCGTTGTCTTTTAAAAGTGCAAGCTATTTGTTGAATGTAAAACTGGAACGATATATTGTTGTCTAACACATGGCTATTGTCTAACATTTATTGTTGTCTAACATATGGCTATTGTCTAACATTTATTGTTGTCTAACATATTATATTGCTGCAATATTTAAAACATATTAATCKCTACCAGAACTTAAACGAAATTAATCRCTGCAATGTTTAATYCACTGGGTAACATAATATCATAGTGTATCAAATGCCAAGAGAAATYGCARTATAATATGATATTGCAGTGTAACAACGCCCATAAAATTCAAGGGAAAATCGCACAGTAACATCAGGTCGTTATCCAATGCTAATCAATCAAGTGGTAATGATAAAATCGCAGAGAATAAAAAGCCATCCAAATGAAGAGTAGTAAGTCTAATAGCTAGAAGAAATAAATAAATAGTACGCAGAGATAAATTAATCGAAAATGTGGGCGGAGAAAAAAAAACTCAGAGATGAAATTCGTGATTGAATAATGAGCAGGTAGACGAGTCAGTGAAAAACGTAGGTAAAATATTAGTGGTTGAGTAAAACTCCTATACAACAACAATGAAGGTCACTTGATAAATTTGTTAAAGGAAAGGGGTATGAACTCTATCAATCAAACTCTCGGCCATGTAACATTTTTGGGGTAAAATGCCAAGAAATCGCAGGAATAAAGCGCAGAGATAATCAACAAAACACAGAGACACTCATCATAAGAAGGCGTAAGGAAATCAATCAACCAGGAACAATTAACAGGGGTAGACAGCTGGGCAAACACATCCTTCGCTCATCATCCATGCACAAAAAGCAGGGAATTAGAATCTATAGGTCGCTCTGCACCGAAGTGACGACCGTCGATTCAACTCCTGGCTGACTGCTCAGGCATGGAATGATGACCTAGGGATGAGGATGAAAGATAAAGCACAATCTCTTCATAAAAATCAATAAAAAAAAAAAGAAACATCACAGCGATCAATGATCGGTGGCCAAGGAGATCAAATCAATGCAGCAAGCGTAAGGCTATGATGATTTTAAGTTCTCAATTAAAAACGCTAAGTAAAACACTTTTCTTTACACAAT
>JASDQU010189988.1:9695-20244 GCA_032191745.1 Picea mariana
ATGTTTAATGTGTGTTAGGTAGCATCATCCACATTTGTCAAGTAGTTCATAATTTCAATTTTTCTTGATTTTCTTTAAGATATTGAAATCTAAATGTACATTGCAAATCAATTTAATATATCAACATTTTTGGAATCAAAATTCACAATTTCATAATTAAAATTGATACTTTTTAGGATGTCTTTAAAATTTTTAATTAGGATGTTAATCATACACTACCTTGGATTCTCAATATACTCCAAATTCAATTAAAAAAATAAAAATCTAAATGCAGGAAACCAAACCTTAATAGATGGTGTTATTTTTTGTTTTTTGTTATCAAGTCACAAAATCAAATTATTTTTCAAGTTAAGTATTTTCAATCAAACATAATGAAAACTATGTTTAATGTGTAGAATATAAGTAGTGTTATATTCATCATACACATTTTTCAAGTAGATCATAATTTCAATTTTGTTTGATTTGCTTCAAGATATTGAAATCTAAATTCACATTGTAGCAATTTAATATATCAACTGTAATGACCCTGTCATTACGACTACAAGCGAATCAACACAAAAGCATTTATTTATTTATTTTTTATTTTTTTAAGCAGAAAGACGACAACGATAATAGTGAAATGACACAACTTGACGACGAACACAACACATGTAGATCAGGGAACAAAAAACAATGACCCAACATACTAGCACATCATGCAACTGGATGAAACATGTGATAATCAATTAGACGAACAAAACGGATACCCGCTCGATACAAGAAAGACAACGCCTACAAGCTAAAGGAAAACATCAAAAATCCTGACACAATGGCTTCGAAGACCAGTAACTAGAACCCTCTACTGCGAGCAAAACTAATCACATTAAGGCGTTACAGAACCAATTATCAACATCAATTACAATGAACAATACACCCACATCAGGAAGCACAAGACTCTGGGCAGGTTATCATTCGCATCTATCAATTAGGACGTGCAATGATACCTCATCAGGAATCATGCGGTCACAAGGAGATAGGCGTGATAGTAACTGTGGTGCAACATAACATTTCTATAACTTTAACCCAAGCAAACCCTCCACGTTAGGAGACCAAAGTATCTATCAATAAATATAGGAAGAACATACGCAAGCACCCAATCAACAAGTCGCTCAAATGAGAGGTAACATCAATCAAATTAAATTATGCAACTAACCGAATGATTTTTTGTTTTCCTACGAGGCAATCATATGTGGTGTAACAATTATGACCAACCACCATTTACAATTCAACCAAAGGCACAAGGCACATAGTAATCAATTAAATGTTAAACTATTAATCGATTTAGATAATAAAACTATTAAACCCTCAACCATTAATCTTGCGCAAACTATTAAACTATTACACAAGTAAACCATAAAATATTAACTGTTAATCATTATGACTAAATGTGAATGAGTGAACTATTACCATTGCAAATAATAAAAAATCTATTACCATTGCAACAATTAATCTATTGTGGAAAAAGTTAAGGTACTGATATATAGGACTGATAAATAAACAATTTCTATATAAAAATAATTAATCTATTGGTTGCAAAATTCATAAGATTGATATATAAAAAGATTGACATATAAAAATAATTAATATATTTTTATTTTAGAGAAGATTCCACTTGATCTATGTTTGTAATATGCATGATTCTACATTCCAAATGTTTTATTTAAGAGAAAAGTTATTCACGATCTATGGATGTAAGAGCCGCGTTTTTGCATTTCAGAAAATGTTTTAATTAAGAGAAAATTCATTCATAATCTATGGATGTAATAGCCACGTTTTTGCATTCCTGAAAACATTTTAATTAAGAGAAAATCCATTCATGATCTGTGGATGTAAGAGCCACGTTTTTGCATTTCTAAAAACATTTTATTGAAGAGAAAATTCGTTCATGATCTGTGGATGTAAGAGCCATGTTTTTTCATTCCTGAAAAATTTTTAATTAAGAGAAAATTCATTCATGATCTGTGGATATAAGAGTCACGTTTTTGCATTCCTGAAAACGTTTTAATTAAGAGAAAATTCATCCATGATCTATGGATGTAAGAGCCACAATTTTGCATTCCTGAAAATGTTTTATTTAAGAGAAAATTTATTCATGATCTGTGGAAGTAAGAGCCACGTTTTTTGATTCCTTAAAAATGTTTTAATTAAGAGAAAACTCATTCATGATCCATGGATGTAAGAGACACGTTTTTGCATTCCTGAAAACGTTTTATTGAAGATAAAATTCATTCATGATCTGTGGATGTAAGACCCACATTTTTGCATTCCTTAATACGTTTTAATTAAGAGAAAATTCATTCATGATCTGTGGATGTAAGAGCCATGCTTTTTCATTCATGAAAATGTTTTAATTAACAAAAAAATCATTCACAGGAAGGCGCAAAGATTAATCATTCAGAAACGAGTCAATCAAATATACAGAGATACTCATTCACAAAAACGGAAGGATTAATCATCCAAAATACGCAAGGATTTATCATTAAAGAGCAGAGATTTATCATAAGAGGAAAACATAGAGATAAGTAAGGGATAGATAGTTGGGAGAAATTTATCCTTCACTTATTATCCATGCAAATGAAAGTAGGGCATTTGAATCTATAGGTCTTTAAAGACCGGAGTGAGGACCATCGATTCAGCTCCTGGTCGACTGCTCAGGAACTGACTAATAACTTAAGGGATAAGGGGCTGAAGATAAAAACACATTTTTTCTTCGTATTAATCATTAAAAACAAACACAGAAAAGTCATTGCAATCAGGGTTTGAGTTCTCCATGGGAAATCAATTCAAAATACATCCAGCATAAGGCTAGGATGACTTTAAGTTCTTTGATCATAAAACGCTGAGCTCATCAAGATAATTTGTTGAATATAAAAATGAAATCTCTTAATAGTGTTACGTTGAATAAAACATAAACTTTAACACAGTAGAAGTACATTACTAAAGGTACAAGAACTATATTTAAACTAACATTCAATAGAAATATACACATGCATATCGTATCCAAATGTGAAAGCTTCGAAGTTGTTGTCTCGTGTACAATTCGTCTAGCTCCTGCTTACCAATCGATGTGACCTCACCAGTACCTCCCAGCCAACGCTACGGGTACTCTTCTTACCCCTGAGCCCCCCAAGTTGCAAAGGGGCCACACACACAATACCAGAGAATGCTAGCACCCAAATCACCTCGCAAGGTCGATCTACCACTCGTTACCTGAGCTGCGTATTCCAACTCCCACAAGAGAAAGTTCAACCAATGTAAAATTTCAGCAGCGTAACGTTACGCAAAAAGATATGATCCATACTCCTCCTCCTCCATCATTTTTATAGTTATTTTAAGTAATTATTTTCCCAAATTCTCTTTAAATTCCTTTTTCATTAAATTAATTAGGAAAAACCTCCCCCATACACGTCTCCTGATCCATTAGTTGCACCAAAAAATCACTTTTATTAATTAATTAAATATTCTTATTTCCCTCATCCACCTAAGAGCATTCCTAAAAATTCTCCTCGGTGTCCCACCATTCCCTTACCATTCTTAAATGACTTATGCTTTACTTAATTCTTAGTTGAGTTCATATTTAGAAAGTTCCAAAGGCAAGATTCCTTACTAAGTTGAACATTCAACTTTTTCTCTACGTTTCCCCTTTTGTTTAAGTTTCCATTTTTATTTAAGTTTCCTATTTCTTTTAAGTTTCCCCTTTTTCCTTTTTAACTAAAAATCAATTTAGCAAGTGTAGATAAAACAACCATTTGCCATTTTTCCCTTTTAATTAAAAAATAATTTAGCAAGTGTAGATAAAATAACCATTTACCCGTTTTCCCTTTTAATTAAAAAATAATTTAGCAAGTGTAGATAAAACAACCATTTACCCTTTTTCCCTTTTAATTAAAATTTAATTTAGCAAGCGTAGATAAAAAAAACCATTACCCCTTTTTAAAAATTTAATCCTCCATTATAATTTTGACTTTAATAAATAAGTTTGAATTTCTTACACCCCTTCTTGTTACAGGTTTATTTATTATTTTTTTTTGACCACATGTTCTACATAGACCTAGGTTTAAATTTTACTAGGTTGGGCGACATATTTTTTTCTTATTAGGAAAAATATTTTTAAACCTTACTTTTCACTTCATTCATTTTAAGGTTGTCTAGATCCTAAGGAGGCATATTTTTCTAGGCACTAGGTTTATTTACTTACTAGTTAAAATCACGACATTCCATTCAAGACGCACTACGTGGTCCAAGGGTGCCACTCACTTGATTTCATTTTCCTTGCGCGACATGCCCTTCAGGATGCACTACGTGTTCCAAGGGTGCCACTTGCCTCCTTCCATTTTCCTTGCATGACGTGGCCTTCAGGATGCACTACGTGCTCCAAGGGTGCCACTCGCCTCTTGACTAACTTTGGTAGATGTCAAACCCCTGGAGTCAATACTCCGCCAGGTGATCTTGTGGGAGACTAAGGGCCTCTAAGGAATAAGGCCCTTGCCTTATTACATGCCCCTTAAAATCATCATCAACGACTATCACAGTCCTCCCTCACAGCATCATGGGTCTTCTCGAACTAGGAAATCGTTAACCTAGACTTCGAGCCACAACGAGAGTGCTAGTAGGTTGTGGTAGGGGTGTTGCCACACCTCTCCCTCAAAGTCTCTAGTTGTCCCGCGTGACCCCTCTACTCCACATGTGATTTTGGTCGACAAGCTATCGTCGGCTTGTATCCATTAATGAATCATGTCAGCAATAATAATCAATCATCATAACATCTAATCATATATACATATGTCACATCAACAACACTCAAACCCCAATATTCCACTCCCTGACTCAATCCAGAGTCCAAGGGGTTTCATCGATGCCTCTGCATCCTCAATGTCCAAATTCCTGCACACTTAAGAGGACCCAGTCAATAACACCTGTTTGAGTAAATATGGAAAAATAACATATCATCAAATCCACAATATCTCATAATCATAATCAAAATGACCAATAGTATAATAACCTAGATCACTTGCATGCAAGTGTCCTCAAATAATATCTTCACTCAGTGCATGCAAGAGCGAGATGTTAGATACACCCTCTCTTGGTTTAAAATTTATCCCGAAGTTTCACAGTATATAAGTGCCAAAATAAAGTGTATCACAATATCAAAGTCTATCTATCAAACAAAACTGGGAACTGTTGGCGCATATCATATGCATCCTCCAAGGTCGTCAAGTGCGGACTATAGTCATCCCATTGGACCTTGACTTGATCTACTAAATTCTATGTCGTAACTGTCGAATGTGATGGTCTAGTATGTGGATTGGCTTCACCATGAGCACACCCTCGTCAAATACATACAAGGAAGTCATTTCAATAACATGTGTAGGATCATTAATATAATGTCTCACAACAGATACGTGAAAACCATCGTGCATACACCTCAAAGAATCAGAAAAGGCTAGTCGATAGGCCACAGGCCCCTTCTTTTCCACAATCTCGAAAGGTCCCATGAACCTAGGAGAGAGTTGAACACCCTTTCAAAACTTGATCGAACTCTTATGTAGTTTCACCCGCAAGAAGACTCGATCGCCAACCTCGTAACTACGATCGACACAATGCACATTGGCATAACTCTTTTGCCAATATTGTGCTTATTTGATCCTTTGTCTTATTGTTTGCATTTGATCTTCCATTTCTTGGATCGCTTCTAGCTCAACCTGGACCTTATCATCAAGATGATCTCAACTCAAAGGTGTTTGACATGGTCGCCTGTAAAGAAACTCGAAAGACTCCATCTTAATGGTGCTTTGATAATTGTTGTTATATGTGAATTCTACCAGTGGAAAAAATTTCTCCCAACACTTTTTTTGGTCCATCATGTACATACACAACATATCCTCCAAGATTTGGTTTGTTCGTTTGGTCTTCCCATTTGTCTCCGGGAAATACGCGGTACTAAATTTAAGCTGGATTCACAAGTCCTCTTGGAAACTTATCCAAAATCATCCTGTGAACATCGATCCTTCATCGGATATAATCCTCTTAGGCACGCAATGCAACCTCAAAATCTCACTGATGAAAATTCTAGCTATGTCAGGTGTCTGATACGTCGTACGCACAGGAATAAAATGAGCACTCTTCATTATAGTGTCGACTACCACAAAAATCGAGTCGTGTCTCCTTGTCGTCAATGGAAATCGAACAATGAAATCCATTGAAATGACCTCCCATTTCGATTCCAGAATAGCATGTGGTTGTAGTAATACTTCTGGATGTCTATGTTTAGCCTTCACCTGCTGACATTCTAGACATCTTGCCATGTAGTTGACTATCTCTGCCTTCATCCCTTCCCGAAGAATAAGGGTTTAAGGTTTTCCCTCATCTTCGTGACTCCTGTGTGAGCCATGTACACTGCTGTGTGAGCCTTGTTTAGGATCAAACTCCTCAATTCATCGTTGGGCAGTACATAAATTTGACCTTTAAATCTTAATAATCCATTGTTGTTCAAAGTAAATCCTTCAAATTTTGGTACCATCATTGTCCTTTCTCTGATAAAATCCTTCACCTTTTTGTACCAGTTATCGTCACGTTGTAAAGTTAGAATCTTTTCACGTAGATTCGTCTGAAGAGGCATCACCGAAATTATGTGCGGTCTCTGACTCAATGCATCAACCACTCTGTTCACTATTCCCTTTATATAAGTAGTCTTGAAATCATACTCGCTAAGAAATTCCGAACAACGTCATTGTCGCGTGTTCAAGTCACTTTGCATAAAGATGTGTTGTAGTCCACAGTAGTCTATTTTTAGTTCAAACTTTCATCCAATAAGGTATTGTCTCCAAACTCTCAAGGCATAAATAATGGATAACAACTACAAATCATGCGTCACATATTTCTCCTCATTCCTTCTCAACTTTCTCGATATGTAAGAGACCACTCGATTGTCTTGCATCAAGACTCCACCTAAGCCTTCCTTGGATGTGTCAGTGCATACTAAGAATTCTGAGTCCATGTCAGGGACCTTTAGTATCAATGCGGTTTTCAACAACTCCTTGATCCTCCGAAATGCTTCCGTGCATTTCTCGGTTCGAACAAACTTCTTGTTCTTCTTTTGAAATTCTGTGATCAAATTTGCTATCTTCGATAAACCCTTGACAAGCCGTCGATAGTATCTCGCTAAAATCATGAAGATACACACTTCTGGGACATTCGTTGGCACAGGCCATTCCATAATATCCTATACCTTTGTTGGATCCATAGCGATACCTTCATCGGAGATGAAGTGCCCTAAGTAATGAATCTTCGATTGATAAAACGAGCATTTAGACAATTTCCCATACAATTTGTTCTCTCATAGACACTGTAGTACCAGACACAAGTGCACGTATCTCCTCCATCATCCGAAAGTAAATCAAAATATCATCAATGAATACTTGGATGAACTTGTCAAAGTATTGGCAAAAAGCCTAGTTCATCAAACTCATAAATACCCCAGGGGCATTTCTCAGTCCAAAAGGTAAAATGGTAAATTCGTAATGTCCAAAACTCATCTTAAAGGCAGTCTTAGGGATGTAATCCTCCTTGATCTATAACTGGTGATACCCTAATCTCAAGTTGATCTTTGAAAACACCATTTCACCTTTCATCTGATCAAATAGATCATCAATCCTTGGCAACAAATATTGATTCTTGATCGTTTCCTTGTTCAATTGATGATAGTCAATGCAGAGTCTCCACGACCCATCCTTCTTTCATATGAAAATAACAGGTACACCCCATGGTGACACACTTGGACGTATAATTCCTAGGTCCAAAACCTCCTTCAGTTTCATTTTCAACTCCTGTAACTCTAGGGTTAACATCTAAGAAGGCGTTCTTGCTATTGCTTTAGTCCCCAGTTTTAGGTCTATGGTAAATTCCAATTCCCTCTCTGGAGGTATCCCGGGTAACACCTTAGGGAAGACGTCCTCAAACTCTCTTACCACCAGAAGGTGTTCTAGACCTTCCGCTACTCCCTTCTATTTTAATGCAAGGATCACATTAAGCTTACATCAAGGAAAATATCTAGTTCCAACCTACAATCACGCATCCCTGTCCGTCATCATTGAGCAAGCTCAACGATTTTTTCATTAGTTGAGTATCGCCTCATGTAATTCCAACCAATCCATATCAATCACAACGTTATAAGATCCTAATATCGTGACATACAAGTTGGTCTTAGTGACAAGCTCTCCCAAGTTAAGACTAAAACCCATAACCTTCCCACCAACCTTTTCTTTGGCTCCTGAAGCCATTTCTACAAAGATAAAATTGTCCTCTTTGACTACCTTTACCTTAACTCTTTTAGCACTGCACCAGAAATAAAACTTTTGGTAGCACCTGCATCTATCAAAATACTAAGGGTTTGGTTAGCGATGGTACTTGACGTTTCGAGAACAGTCGACTAGTGCTCTGCCTGGTGGTTATTCATCGCTACAATAATTCGATGGGCCTTGCCCAAATCTCCCACGGTAGTGGGTCTGGTTGGTCCAGATTCTCTAGTCCTCTCCATTGGGAAATCACGTTGGTAATGTGGTTCCCCACATGTCCAACACCCTTTCTTCAGTCCAGTACTTCTGGTACCTAAAGTAGAAGTTGACAACCCACCAACTTGGAACCCTAGTTTTTTCTTCTCAACAGGCCTAAACTACTACTGCAGTGGTCGACGTTGTTGCTGGTTTTGTGGTCCACGATAAGGAGTCCACTGCTAAGGAACTGGTCACTGAGGTGTACTGAAAGTGGATCCTCTCTGGAAGCCATGATATCCTGGTGAATGTCTAGCTAGTGTTTGATGCTACTGTGCACTAGATGACACCTGTCCTGTGATGCAGGAGTATCGCTCCAAGCCATCTATGTGCCAGCTAGCCAGCCCACTCATCGCACATTCAATGGAGAGGAGAGAGGCACAACCCTCTCACTTTCAAATTTTGAATTTGAATTAATATATTAAATGTTTGCAAGGTCGAAGAGCCAAGCCATGCCTTTGAGTAGAATTTAGTTAGTGTCACCTTAATGGCTGATAGGTAGAAGGGGATCTAACTCCGATTCGGATTAGATGGATCATTCAATGTAATTGAAGGTAATTAATGAGAGTAGGTAGCTTGGAGGGAAGAGCTCAAAGATCCCCCTCATGTAAAAGATATTAGATCTTATTTTGAGTAGGTAGAGCCAAGAGTCTTTATAGCCAAGAGTAGAGAAGAGAGAGCCGAGACTTTGTTGTAGTCCGAGCTTGAACACATTGTAATCAGACATCTCATATTAATATAAAGAGCATTTTTTCCTACATCTTTTTGTTCATGTGTTTGTAAATTCATGAATGAATGTCTATATGTGTGGATGATATGCTATAGATGTATGTTAGTTTGCATTTGCAGGTTACAGATAGGATTCATTATCTGTTAGGTTCTTTGATTTCAGGTCTGGTTCTTTGTGGCTTCATCCAAGAGGTTGCATGAAAAAACACTGTGGGTTCTGTAAGCCAATGCATAGAGTGCACTTCTTAATTCTGTGGAATTGGGACAGAGACGTGCCAGGAGGGCGCACCAGAGGAAGTCATTGACTTAGAGAGAAGCCTTAAGGTTGTTGAACACCTTGAAGGAAGAACTCTGCAGAGGAGGGCACAGGACAGACAAATTTTTTGAGAATTCTATGGAAGCTCTGCCAGGAGGGCATCGAGCGAATGCACTGGATGCATTGGGAGAGAACTCTATTTCGAGTTCGTTGAGAAGAAAAAATCACTGAGAATTCTGTAGAGCTCTTCCAGGAGGGAATTGAGCAAGTACATAGTGTGCATAGAAGGGACTCTTTCAAGTTTTAAGATAAGAGAAGAGTCATAGGAAGACCTTCACAGTGTTATTGAACACCCTGCAGGCTCAGCAAGGAGTGCTTGAGCAGGAAGTTTCCAGAGGTCACTTATACCCCTTCAAGGAGAGAAAGGGATAGAGACACTTTGAGGTCAGAGCCATAGATAAGATCAATATGGATAACACAGTTGTGTACAAGGACCCTACAAGGAGTGCAAAGGTCGAGAAACCCTTTGAGGTTTCAGGGTGGATAAAGATCAGGAGGAACAGTGCCTTTACGCATAGAGTAATAGCTAAGAGGAGCAGGATATTGAGAAACTCTTCAAGGTTTCACAGTCGACAAAGCTCAGGAGGGACAATGTCCTTAGAATACAAGAAGGAGCTGAGGATACAGGCTTCACAGCAAAGACAAAGGTCGAGGCCTTTTGGAGCAAAAAATCTTCCAAGGGGAAGGAAGAAGTGCAAGCTCAGAAGGGCGCTACAACTACCATTGGATCGATGTTGGGAGGAAGGATTTGGACCATTGTGTTCGTGCCCTTTTCGTCAATGTGTGAGCAAAAAGTGAGCACTTACATGCCTAGTTGGGCTCTTCTAGTCATGACAGCTGCAATGCAAAAGGTTAGAAAGAAAACAGTAAAGCTATTAACAAGAATTAAACAAGAACTAAATAACAACATGAGCAT
>JASDQU010189992.1:10645-22651 GCA_032191745.1 Picea mariana
ATTCTAAGAGCATAGATCTGATAATATTCACAATCTATCTTGACAAAGGCAAATCTCAAAGCCACTCCAACCAATCTAATAATTCCAAGCCAACCAAAGCTAACAAAGCTCAAGAACCCCTTCTCCATGAGAGCTCCTCTCCTTTTATAAGTTGAAAAGGATAAGGTGAGGAGGTTAGGATGATCCCACTAAATCATGAAAGCGAGTAAGATCCAAACCATTCGGATGCCACCTCACCATAGAAGTTTATCCTTCTAGAAGATTCGAGAAAACACTTGTTTTTCCCACGTGTAGGCATTCTTGCACCCTGCCTATAGAGAAATCTACAAACATATCACACCCTAGCTATGGTGCAACCTGCGAGAATTAGGCATTCTCACACCCTGCCTATAAAGCAACCTGTGAACTTCCTTTTTTACAGGGTTTTTACAAGGGAAAATGCAACTTATTTTCTCAAGAAAAGTTTTTCTCCCTTCTCTCTTTAGGAACTCAGGCCATTGACCCCTCTGAAGGCACCAGATAGGTTTACATCATTAACAGTCATAGGGATTACGAAAATAATGTGTAACAACACCCCTCCATCCACCATCATCACTGAGCACCCTCCATCACCACCACAACCCCATTTTCCATCCCTAGAAACCACCAGTACACCCCAAACCACTGATCCAGAGCTGATGTAGCTCAATCCCCTAGAACAACCAAAGCCAAAAATCCCAGAAACAAGCCCAAAATTTCCTAAGAAGAGACCATAAGTTTCTGGTCCAAATCTAGAAGTACCATAGCAGAGATTGCAGCTGAATGGTCTGAACCCGGACACCTAGGACCAACAGATTATGCCTTTTGTGCAGAAAAAGGACACTCAAATGGTGGAGGATCCACAAGCTCAAAGTCCCCAACACATTTCCTCAATGACCAAGGTTGAGGCTGTCCAGGGAAGTGAAACTCTGGAAGAAGACGCAAGTAAAGAGAAAGAGCCACTTGAGGTTCAGAAGGAACCAGAGTCAACCTCCGGGCAGAGAGAGACATCCGTGTAGGAACAGATGGAGTTGGTTCTCCAAAAGCCTCACCAGTGTGAAGAGTTGCTGCAACTCTGCCTGGCTAGAATAGAGGCTATGACACTCCTACCATTAGCTTTAAGGCTGAGGCTGGTGCTAGGACCATCCACAGGGGAGGAGGAAGTAGAGAATCCTTCAGAACACTCAACGACCAATGGACTTCCACTCTAGACTCGATCACCCAAGGATGCAACATCATATTCCATTGACCTTGCACAATGTCCAACAACACACTTGGTTGGAATGATCAAAGCATGAACTGATCAACTGGAGAAGAGGCTCTAGTAGGTCAAGAGGTTTGCCAAGGTCACAAGGGAGGAAGCGTTCCTTGCATAAGCATCCATAAAAAAAGAGGAACATGCTAAGTTCTAGGTCGAGCATAGACTAGAAATATTCCAAGAAAGGCTTGCTGAAGCCTGGCCAAATATTCATAAGGTCTCACCCCAACCGCCCGAAGCCAGCGATGCAGGAGAGTTAGAGCATCAAATTGAGATTCTCCAAGGAGCATGGTCACAATTGGCCATTCACGTTGAGAAACTGGAAATGCAGTTGCGGAAAACATAGCAAGACGCATAGAAGAAACATCAGAAGCTACAGGAGCATATGGAGAAGATAGTGCTGGAAGGCAACAATGCCCGAGCAACACTACATAAGTGCATAGCTGAGTGCACAAATATTTTTTGGGAAATCAATGATTAGATGGGAATGATTGCTAGACACAACCAGAACTTGGAGGACATGTGCACCAGAATATAGGTGCTGAATGAATAATTTTCGACAACGATGGATCCAATAGAGAAACAAAAGAAGTTTGACCAGATCCAACAAGCGAACAATGAGCTGGATGCCCTATTTGAGGCGCAATCTGTAGCTAAGAAGGAGCTATGCGACTTTCGTCCTATCATTCAGAAAATTTATATGCAGATGCATCAAGTCGATGCAACAACATATTTTGAATGGAACTCATTGGTCGCATCCAAGCCCAAGGGATGTATTATAGATGCGACCCAACAATTCATAGTAGAGGCGTCACTCCTTGCTAGAAAATGGTGTGATAAGGTTGGAAGCTTTCAAGAAGTGAAAAAGAAGGCCTTGGATTTGGTCCCAGAGTTGGGCCCTTCGTTTGAAGAGGCATAAAAATAAAAAGCACAAGTAGAAGAGAAAACGAAAGAGGAAAAGGATGACAAGGTAAAACAACAGGTTCTCTTGGAACCTGCGAAAGAGCCGAGTACTTGACTCGAGGGCGAGTAAAGGTTTGTGGTCAGAGCCTATTGGGCCCTTCGTTTTTGGATAAGGAGTTGCGCAAGAAGGACTATAGTCCCATTTTTGTCCTAGTACGAGTTTCGCAAGCTACAAAAGAAGCTGGACAACATAGCAAGGAGAAGTAACAAAAATTAGTTGCGAAAAGGAAAACGTAACGCCAAAAAAGCAAAAGTGGTTGCAAAAGAACAAGAAAGTGTGAAAACCAAAGCCATAAGGCACAACTTAGATTATATGTAGGGATGAGTATAATTTTAAAAGGGTTGATTTTGGTTGGGTTTTGTTAGTATCGCAAATGTA
Source organism: Picea mariana (assembly GCA_032191745.1). Lineage (NCBI taxonomy): Eukaryota > Viridiplantae > Streptophyta > Pinopsida > Pinales > Pinaceae > Picea > Picea mariana. The sequence continues at coordinate 13,264 of JASDQU010189992.1, forward strand.
AGGTTTGGTCATAGTTATTGTCTATTGCTGAGAAGTCATATTTTGAATCTGTAATGTAATCCATACGCCATTTTGGGAATTAGAGCTCTGCGACATGGGTCTAGATCCAAGAGACTGTAACAGAGCGCTACTGTGTATCTATGAGATTGTAATTGAGAAAGATCTGAAGATAATATATGAAGAAGGATCCAAAATTTAAAAATATGTTGTGTCTTTCTGTTTTTATCCTTATGCATTGTATCTTTACAGTACTTCTTTACGGTTAATAAGTTCCACATGATGTCTATGTGTTTGAATGCTTTTTCGCAACATAAGTAGTTTCAGTTCTTGTGCATATGAGTTCAGGTATGTTTTTTAGTTAGATGTCTTGCGCAATATCATGATAAATCTTGAAGGTTCTGTGAACCCACCTAAGTATTTTCTTTGCCCTTCCCTATCCTTTTGTCTCAACAACGCTTCAGGTGAGACTTCTTCTCTTCGAATGAGATGAAAATGACAACGCTCTAGACTACACGGTACCTTTTGTTGGTAACCTGAGAAGGACCCTGGTCTGATCAAAATTGTGCCAACAACCACTATATGGGATCGCCATTCTTATGTTGGCACCTTGTCTCTCACCGAGGGGGAGTTCCATTCTTGTTGAGAAAAGAGGGGGATCCCCCCCACCTTAATCTATGGGAAAAATATTTGAGATGGGGTCAGTTATGTTCGACCCTCATGCTTGGGATTCAGTTTAGGATTTGATCCAATCCTCAAGGAGCCATATCCTCAACCATACCCCTCATTTTCTCATGGTTTTTGTGCCTCTCAAGCCTATATATTGAGGTCTTTCCAAGGTGAAAGGGGGAAGGATTGGAGCATATCAAACCTTTGATCTTGGAGGAAGATTTAAAATATCAAACTTATGATATTAGTAGAGTCATGCAAGGGATGGAAGAGGGGATATTGGGTAGGCTGCTGTAACTGCATCAATAATGGTCTGTAAAATATCTCTTTGGGTTCTCATTTGAATATACTTGGCCTATTTCCTTCAAGCTTTGTGTATTCTTGTATGTGCTTGTCTATTGTTCCTTCGATCTTTGTAGATGGATTTGTTTGATATAATATTAAAGAGTAGGATTTTTTTGTTTCTCTTTGCTGCCTATTGTAGGTATCAAGTTGCACTAAGGAGTTTGGAGATCAAGCTCATATTGGAAGCAACGAGGAAAAAAATTGAAACAAGGTGCATCACACTCTTTATCCTTCTCTCTTTCTAATTGGTTGAATTGAATTCAAAGGGATGTTAGTGTCCACATGTATCTTTATGTCTTGGTACTAGGGGTCTATAATTGAAGGGAGGTTTCACCTATTCGCAGGGGAAACCGTCTGTAACAGAAATTGACGACTCCATTGGGGAAGGACTTTGACTAGTCTTTCCTTGGATTGTCTGTAGCCTTTTCCTCTCTTTAGATCCTATTTTCTATTTGATTTTTATCTACTTCCCCTTCCATATTTTTCAATGAAGATATAACAGATTCATTGAATGGATTTTCTGAGTTTCTATCCTTTTTGAGAAATTTTATGAACTTTTCAAAAGGGTGGCACTCTCATGCAGTTCATACCAGAGTGCCATTTACCTCATTGGTTCCCCCTAGAAGCCTTCCATAGGGAGCCATTATCTAACTCGTGCCCCACCAGAGCCTCCTGCAGAGCATAATTATCCTAACTGGTGCTTTGTCCACTTGAGAACATGGGTGCTATTCCCGCTGTTTTGGCCTTTTTGCCTCCTTTTTGCTTGTTTTTTTCAGTTTGATTGTGAGAGGATTTTTTCTCAGAGACCCTTGATTATATTTCTCTTTGTTTTGTTGAGAGTTTTAAATTTATCACTCATTTATGTTTCTACCTTGAGTTTTCAAATATTCTCCTAGTTGTGATCCCCTAGGGTTAGCAAGATGCCTTGGTTCTTCTTGCCTTCGAGCTTGCCTGATCTTCATCTCACAAAGCTTCCATATTTCTTACTCGTGCAAGATTGTTCATCAACTAGATTTTGAAAAGGTTTCTTGGTATTGATCCTTCTTGTATTTATTGAAACATCTCGCCTTTCTGGATGATTGGGAATCTTATGCTTACCAAAACCCAATTTTATTTCCGTTTCTTGCTTCTCGTCGTTTGAGGATTTGCATGAGTGTTTGTCTTATTTCTCTTTTGCATATTTGAGTGAACTTTGTTTGATTGATTTTTTCCTCATATTTCTTTGTATCAAACATAGATCTCTTTCATATGAAAGTTAAGAAGTGAAAATTTTTCATATCAAATGAAGAGATTTTGCATTCATTAGGAAGTTTTCTTTGGTTTATGATTGGAAACAGAGCTAGTTTTGCATGTGCATTTCAATTTTCAAAAACATTTGCTTGGTAGTTTGGCATCATAGAAATTTAAAGTTGCATTGTGTTGAGTGCTTGCTTGTGTTAAGAATAATTGAACTCTTCTCCTTCCTATACATAAGATTCATCGAAAAGAGAGGCTGCATATAATTCCTATGCATTATACTGGAGTTGAGTCTCTTACACATCATCAGTTTCATCTCCATGAAACCTTTGAGTTAAAATCTATTAAAACCAGCCATGCACTAATAAAATCAACTAGAACATTTTTTGGTTTTATCACACCAACAATAGCAAAGGATTAGGGTCTTTGGACTAGATGAAGTGAGTAAATTGTGGAAGACTACTAAACAGACTATAGAGCACTAAAGAGTGTATAAATCCAACTTTCGTATAAGCATAGCTGGGAACCCCCTCTCACAGAGGGGATAAACACGAGGTCACGTGTGGGAGAGTAGCAAATATTACCCATCCAAATATTAACCAATCGTAGTGGACATATCATATATTGGGGTTTGTTCTTGAGAAACCACTGGTTTCATTTGGTCTCGATGCTTCGTGAACTCCAAATCCATTCGGGGTCCTCTGGAGTCTATCCGTCCACTTGTATTTATATCTCTTAAAGAGCTTCAGACTTTGACATCCTTCCCATATGTTCGGTCCCAATTTTCGAATGTACCCACTTGGAGGCTAACTGCAAGTTGGTATCCTTAATGGCCTTTCCTAGGTACCTACATAGGTGGCTATGGGGGGATTCCCATGATACCTGGGGTAGACGTCGTATCACACTCTCAGTACCCTTGGAGGGTGATCTCGGGAAAGCGAGGGTTGCTTGCACCGAGAAGGGATGTTATGTGGAGGTCAGGGTAATTTCTTCTCACTTCTTTGCTAGCAGCTTTATATCCCATCTTTGGAAGATCCTTGAGCCATTTATTGCTTGGCTGATTTATTTTAGTTTTCACAGGGGTGTGTTTCTTTGAATTTTGTAATCGACCTTAGGATCAAATATTTCATAGTATGGAACATGAAACTTAGGAACCTCAACACAGTTTTTCTTATGAAGCAATGATCATAGATCATACTTCTAAAACCGAGAGCGTCGCTTCTGGGAGTTCTCATCATGTCGAAGAACCAGTCCCAACATTCATGGAAAGATTTCATATGTTGTGAATCCTTCTCTTACTAATCCACTTGGACAACCACTCTTTGATCCATCATCCATGAGATACATATATTCTTATTCTTCTTATCGATTACCGCTCGGTTCCACCACTACACCATCTTTTGGCACAAACCCATCATCATTTGGTTTTGCTGAAGGACTTGGGAATTCATCTTTTTCCACAAATCATGTAGTTTATACTTTTGGTACTTCATCCTGACCAAAAATATCGTTGACCCAGGTAACCCTAACTCAACCACTTTCACATTCATCTCCTTTCGCACATGAGTCTGGTAACATTCCTGCTTCACTATTTCTGCACATGGACACACCAAGTGCCTTAATTGGTCGTTCCATCAGTCAAATGGATGGAAGTAAATTCGTTCACACAACCACAATTACACAAAATAATCTTCCTCCATCTCATACATCATAGATTAGTTCACCGCACATTGGAGGTCAATCTTCAATGGGAGGCCAAACTTCAGCTAGGGGGCAACCTTCAACTGCAAAACAAATTTCAACTGTGGGGAAGCCTACATGGTTGCAACATCAACATGCATGGGGGAAATCTATCATTGCAAGCCCTTATATCCCTACTACCACTGATGTATATCCTGGACATCCATATCCAGGAGTTGTGAATCTTTTGTGGGCCCAACCCAATCTGATGGATAATCCTTTGCAAGGAAATTTTCCCTATCAATTCATCAACCCCACGATTCCAATGTAATAGTCCCTTCCACTTCCATACATTAGGGTACCATCAGGTCAATTTTAGAATGTAGGAGGTCCATCCAATCAATCACAGCACATGGGTGGAAAATCAGGACAACCACCTTTCATGGGTGGACAACTCGGGAAACCACCTTATATGGGAGGACCATATAGTTTTTCCATCTCACCACAACCTGGATATGGTCCTACTAGTGTTCCCATGCAATATAGTTATCACCAGTATCTTAATAACTGACAACTACCATTCTTGGCTATGTTAGATCTGCTAGATTTGTCACATTTAACAAATGATCCCATCCTTCATGCCCTGTTTTGGCCCACCATCGTTGCCAAATTACCGTCTGACATCCCAAAATTCGATGGAAAACCTGCGGAAGATCCTAAAAATCATGTTATGAATTTCCATTTATGTTTTTCTTCCAACTCTTTCATGGAAAATTCCATTCGTCTTAGACTTTTTCAGAGAACACTTACAGGTGCGACAATAAAATGGTATATTGAAATGTCACATAACTCCTTTGTTGACTTTAACTCTCTTTCCATGGCTTTCTTGACACATTTTCATTTTCCTATATGGTACGATACCGGTATAGAAATTTTGAAAATTCTCCAACAATCCTCCTCCACCCACATATCTGATCATATTCATCAGTGGAGATGACATAGACGGTTGATTAAGGCTGACATGCCAGACCAACTCCTTGAGAATTGGTTTAAAATTTTTCTCTTTCCTCCCATCACCTGTGATGTCTCTATTAGAAACATTGTTACTAAGGAGCAGGCTATCAACCATGTACAATATTTGGACTTGTTTTAATCCCATTCTGACACACTTTAGGATCTGATCCCTCACACTCCTCATCTATTGAATGATGCATCTAGACCTACTTTAGAACCTATTTTCGTTCCAAACACCACAACTACTTTTGTTCCTTCTCAAACCTCTGAGGTGAATGCGGTCCAATCCACATCATCTCAACAACCAGGAGGTAAGAATAAAAACAAGGGTAAATCCAGGAAACCTTATAATGAGAAGGATAATCCTAATACTGTTGATACTCAACCAACAAGGAAGCCTAAATATCCTTGTATGATTTGTGAGGAAGACCACTACATGAAATACTTCCCTCATCGTGAGGTTGTCAGTAAATATATAAAGGGTACCTCCCAACCGATTCAACAACAACATTTGGTTGCGCAGAACCTCGCCCCTTCGCAAGGGGGAAACAAAGGTCATTCCCACCTTGGGGATGCTTCCACAATCATCTATGAGGTGTACATGTTTAAGACAATTAATTTCACAACTTTTGAAAATACCTATGACACTTCTCCATGTGATCAGGCTAAAGGGAAGGATTTCAATCAACCCTCTAGTTCCACCCCTCCTCCATCTTCCAATCCTCTTTTGATTCAAAATCCAATCTCTGACACATCGTTGCACCTTCCCAAGAGCCTAATTCGAAAACCGACATTTAATCCCAATGGCCACGCTGCCCAAAACTACAACATCATTGAAGATTTGGTGCAAGCACCTTGTGCTATCTCATCCCTTGAAGTTCTACAACACTGTACAAGTCAACGTAGAACCCTGTTGTAAGCCATTGGAGCCATGGATCTTGAGGAGTCGAACATGATTATGTTTAATATGGATGATTTTAAGGAGAGGCTTTCCAACCACTTAGCATTCCAAATTCATTTTTTTTTTGGTGGAAAGGACATCCATCATACTGTTTATGATGAGGAAGCCTCTACCTGTGTCATGTCTTTTCCTTGTTGGAGAGCCCTTGGTTCTCCTGCACTTACCCAATCTGCTATCACCTTGAAAGCATTTGATGGACGTGGTTTCCAGCCTCACGAACTCTTGCAATATTTCGCTGTGACATTGAAGGGTAAGACTATTTTGGTCGATATCGAAGTGGTCCAAACACCCCTGGATTATAATTTGTTACTTGGTCATAGTTGGTTCTATGCTATGATTACCGTCGCATCTTCGGTGTTTCGTATCTTACGTTTTCCCAATCAAGGAAAAAATGTCACTGTTGACCAATTTGAGCATACAACTCCAGATCTCAACAATGATGTAGTGAATGATGTCCATTTTCCTCCCACCGCATAGGTTTTCTCGTTAAACATGATTTCAACTCAAGTACGAAAATCTTTATAATTATCTGATCCTTTGGTAGTTCCTGGTCTCCACGAGCATAGTTCATCATCTATTTCAAGCTTGTTAAAAAATGAAACGCACCCCCCTCCATTAGAATCAAGTCTCATTCTGGATCAAGTACTTGCACCTGCTTTTCCTCTGCCTAGTGAAAATTTTCCCATTATTAACCATGAGTGTAAACAAGGAAAGAAGAAGAATCAATGGAGGAAACATCATTTGGGGGGAAGGTCTCCAACCGCTAGACATCATGTTGGAGTGAAACCTCTAGCTTCTATCATGCAAGCGAGGGGAAAAACACCTCTAGAGAAACACATTGTTAGGAATGATCCTCATTCGAGGGCAATTCCCATCGTACTATAGTAACTCTTTCTATAATGAGCTTAGTATTTGTCTTTCTTGTTCTCATTAAAACATGAGAATAGGTTACTGAGTGCACTTTTATCTCATTTTTAGATTCATAAAATCTATACGAAAAAGGAACTCTTTGGAGTCTCCTTTAAGCTCTTTTCAGACTCTCTAAACTTGAAAATATTGTCCAGTGAGCTTGTTTCCTTTCACACTCGTTAAAAGGTTAGAAAGGGAATATTTCAAGTGGTATTTTATCTCTTTTTTGGCCTCACGAGACTAATTATGAAAAAGGAATGCTCTAAGCAAGAATGATTAGAATAATTCTCCCTTGTATTGTTTTACACTTTTATCGGGCTTGGGAGACTAAATTTACAAAAAAATCATCCATGGAGTCGTCTTTAAGTTCTTTTAAGACTCTCTGAACATGGAAAACCACTGATTTTACCTTCTTTAGGCTTGTAAAACTATGCATCAAAGGCCCCGTTTAGCACTGAACCACTCCTTCTTCAAGTTCATTAAACATATGACGAGGGACTCATTTGAAGGATGAGCTATATCGAGCATCTGTTACCCTTCTCAAGCTCGTTAAAAAAGAAAGAGGTACTCATATATCTAGGTGGAGGAAAATTGAGGGAAGTGGGTCAAGCTTTTGGAATCCTTTATGAAAACTATTTTCTCCCTTGAACATGGCACATGTTTGCGTCTCGTCTCACAGTTGGGTAATCCGCTTGTCTCTGAGTCATACCAATTCCATGTGTCGTCATAATTTTTCATTCTAGTCGAAGAGTGCTCTTATTTCTATCACATTATTTTCTTGGTACTCATTGAGTCAATGCTGCCAAGTCAGTAGTTGTGCCTCATCATGTTCAAGGGAAGTTTCACTTTAAACCATCCATCTGCAATAATACTAGTTTCCATTTCCTATGTCAGTCCATACTCATTTGATTCACCATCTTAAATCATTTTCCCGTGTCAGTTTCATGTCGATGATGGGGGATACATCAAGGCCCTCCTTCGACGAGTCTTTTCTTATCGACTTCAACACATTATCCAGGAATTATACTTAGAAACCAATTAGTACCTTGGGACCTGGATGCCTCAATGGCATGCCTCCTCTCTTTTGACAATAGGTTTACATCATTGACCTCTCATCGGATGATTCCAAGGATGTTTGACCTCAGCTCATTTATTCACATTCGCTGGAATGTACTATGGTACCTTCAAAATCATTGACATAATTGGTGATTTCCCTTGCACTTGTTAACTGTTTATATCAATGACCGGTAATCAAGTGGATTTTTACCACGTTTGACATCAAAACATTTATTCACATGGCTAGATTCATACCACAACGAGATTGGGACAAAGACCCTGGGTTTGGATCTCACTCTATTATCTGCTTTTACCAAGCTGCGATGGAGATTATTTGAGCATGATGATATATATACTGTGACATAGATCCACATTGTATTGATTCGTGGCTATGTTTTGTCATTTTGTAGCTCCATTGTGTATTTTTTGTGGCTGTGATCAGTTCTTGTCTTGGAGGTATGGATCTACATTGTATCTCTAGTGGACATATCCTAAGTTATTATTTTCATGGATCTGTAGTGTATTGGTCGGTGACCATGCTTTGAGTCATCTCATATTCCAAGCATAGGTATGCATGCCTCAGAAATGAAACATATTTTAATACCGTTTGATGATTGTCTGCAACTTATGCTAGGTTCTCCCACTCTAACACCCTTGCATTGAATAATTTTTAAAGTGTTTTGGCCATCAGTTTATGTTCTGACCTCACACTTTAGGGGGAATTTGTTACACATCAAAATACCACATTTTTAGTTCTCACCCTAAGTGTCACACGTGTCACAAAGTGATGTATGCACCTCGGTAAGTGTCACATTCATTGTCACAAGTTTTGTATGAACATTCCCAAGTGTCACACTCAATTTTTAATGTTTCACCACCCATTGGCACCACTAAAACACTTATTCATGGCCCATAAGTAATATCCAAGGAGGGAAACCATCATTTCTAGGTCGAAACACACTTTTTCGTTGGAAAATTCGACCCATTTTTGAGCATTTATGAAGGGTGGAGCCCTTTTGTCCATAATGAGGGTGTACACATGGTACTCCCTCTACCACTATAGTGGATCTCCATTCCTAAGGTGGCTCCCTGTCTCTTTGATGCAGGATCATCACAAGCAACCAACCAAGCGAGCATGAAGGCAGAAGATAGCTGGAAAGTGCAACATACATTTTACACGTTTTGGAAATGTTTTTGAAGCATTAATGTAATGGTTAAAAGAAAGCGTACTTGCGTATTGTAAACAGATCATGAGCGATTCGCTCTCATCTGTAGAATGTAGAGGCATTTATGCCTAGTTAATGAAAGTAGGTAGATTTAAATTCCAGATTAGACAGTTTTAGGAACAAGAGGGAAAATGACTATAGACACCCTCATCTTTGTATCATTGTATCAATCAGAATTAAATCATTGTAGCATTAGCATAGAGAAAGAGAAGAGAGAGATATAGTAGGGAGTTGAGAAGAAGAACTCATGTACATGAGCTTTGAATTAATATATGAAGCTTTAATTCAGATTCAT
>JASDQU010189995.1:0-11437 GCA_032191745.1 Picea mariana
TGCTTAGGATTAGAATGAAGTTAGAATATAGAGTGGGCATTACATATGCAATCTTCAAATTTTGTTTTAGGTAGACATTTAGTGAGATATTGGCTATATTATCTTTTGCACAGCAATATTCCATGTAGATCGTGTCCCTGTGAATGACGTTTCTAATAAAATGGTATCTGGTTTCAATGTGCTTTGACTTGTTGTGAAACATTGTATTATAACCCGACTTTATGCAAGACGCATTATCACAAAAGATAAGTGTAAGACTCTTCTTCATCACTCCAAGCTCAAAAATAATTTCGTAAACCATATTGCTTCATAGCTTCCAGTAAAAAAAAAAAAATAATCAGTCTTTGTAGATGACAAAGAAACACCAGCCTATTTCTTATTACTCCAAGAAAAATTCTAAAACCCGGGGAGAAACAGTAACCTGTAGTGGACCATCTATAATTCACATCTCCGACCCAATATGCGTCAGTATACCCATAGAGTAAATGATACTCTGGATATATGACATTTATTGTGAGTCACTTGATCACACATATTCCTCCTCGTTGCTTTACCCACCAAACAATGGACAATGCATGCTCTATATCCTTACAATGGGTGGCTTCTCCACGCTCAAATTTCCGCTACAATGACTAGAAAACAATCTCCTTCACCGGACGACACTTCTCCATTGGACATCATATAGGTAGCAAATTATATCTCCAATCTTCGGCCTCTGTCACATCTCGCAATGCATCAGGTCTTCTTGGCCTTCTTTCCTACAAACTCTGTGTGATCATGCATCTACGCTGACATATCTAGCAGTCTTAGCGGCAACATATTGAACTCCCACACAATGACTCTTCAAGGCCTACGACCAATTGATGCACCATCTAGAGCCAACAATCTCTCACCACAAAGGTGACCTCATAAAACATGAATAAACCGATTACCACTAAGGGACAAACCATAACTTACACTAGACCAACTACTCTCCTACGCTAATCTATTTCCAAAACAGATTACTCTCACATGTTTCTATTTTCCTTGGCCCTCATGTGAGGGATTCAAGCCCAATACCAATCTAGTACAACGATTATGTTGAACACTCTACTAAACTATGAAGTAGAGTACATATAAATTCACAAGTTTTGTCTCGAGATACACAAACTGCTTTGATCATACAACCTACTTGATTGAGCAAATATCTAACCTCACACCAATCTAGGAAGCAACTGATTGGAGAGAATCTCTTAAATCCAACTAGTTCAAACAACTTTTCCAAGACTAGAAAAAAGACTCTAAATAAAGATGAACTCTACCTAATTATGACAAATAATTATCACACAAATATAATCACACATAACAAGAGAAGTGAAAGTTGCATATTCCAACACATTTTACTCATACAATATATTTGAGAATTATATATTCATTTTTAAGCCGTACACCTATTGACAATGGGTAGATTTAATAGGTTTTTAGTGTTGAATCAATTGTGTATGAACAAGATTAAATATTGATGGAATATTTTTAGTAGTCCCAATAAATTAATGGTTGTGATTTCAACCACTAACTTCCTCACTGTTATAAAGACATCTGTTTACATGTTTATTTTTAACTTTGACTTGATCATATTTAAAATTTAATATAATGTTTGCTGAAAAGCATATTTAATTTACTAAATCTAATTTTAACATAAATTTTAATTAAGATTTTAAAATAAAATATGATATAATATTTAATTTTCTAAACCTAATACAAATTGATTGACCACTGGTGAAACCAGCAAATGGCGCGGCACCCATAGCAAATGGCGCGGCACCCATAGTTTTACTAATCTTTACTAATCAGTTACTGACAGTTACCTCCCTATGGTCTCACTGGTGAGACAATATTTGTAATACCAGTATTTGTAATACTCGCTTGCATTTGTAAACAATATGAAGCTCTCTCCTTATTTTGAAGCTCTTGTCTACATCAAAAAGTTCTCTGGTTTTGTTTTAGCTTTCTATTTATGGCAAAGATTAGTTTTCCCAACTATTTTTCATTGTTTCAGTGGTTATTGGGCGGTGATGGCTATCTATAACCAGTGCCATAGGGTCAGTAACATGAAGAACTTCATCTCCAAACTTGCTTATTAGAAACAAATATGATTATTGTCCGCCATCGAAAGAGATTTACATTAATGTGATTGTATTGATTATTAATAGTGTAATAAAAAAATCAAAGCTATATGAACTTATTTGCAATACAATCCCATAATATTTGTTCTTGTTTTTAATCTTGTGTTTAAAATGAAGAGCTATGTAGAATCTTGTGTTTAAAATGAAGAGCTATGTAGAAAGCCAATTAAGAAGAACACAGGTTCATGCACGATTTTGTAGAGGCTAAATTTATTTTAAGCAGGACAAAGTTGAGGCAAAATTCATTTTAAAACGTTATGAAATCGACAAACAGACAGGCGAAATTGAAATCAATGACAGGCATGCAACTTAAATCGAGAAACAGAAAAGGGCGAAATTGAACATGCACACAGACGAGCGCACATGCCATTTAAAATCCATCTATTTAATTGAATATAAAAGCTTAACCATAAAACCAAAGAAAATGCACAGAACATTTGTTGTTAACCTCTTTGCTGATGCCGATGCTGATGCTGTGCCTTTAAGATTGTTCCTCCTCTCCTCTATGCTCTTGTTTCAGAATTTTCCTCTATACTACCTTTCTCAAACTGCAATCTAGATCTGCAACTACAGAAATGAAAAATGTTTTCTTATTTACATAAACATGAATTTGCAGATGTTTTCTTATTTACATAAACCTGAGGTTGCGGACATGGAACAAACTCTCACACCTCCCACGAATTGAAAAGGAAATGACTTGGAAGTGGTAATACAACTGGAAGTGGTAATAATATTGGATACATGGAAAAAAAGTAATACATGGCATACTAGGCAAAAATAGCCATCCGAGACCATCAATAGCAAGCATAGTAAGCCAATAAAGAAACCGGCGAAGGTATCAAGAGGTCGGAATAAATGGTAAGGTGGCGCGGTCGCTCCATGCACCTAGTAAATGGTAAGGTGAAGTGCGCCAGTAAGCCAGGCAAGAAATCGTCTGAGGGCATCGACACCCAGTAAATGCTGGCTTAAGAGCGTAATGTGTCACCAAGCCCTTAGGGTTAAATAAGGTGAAACGCTGGCTTAAGAGCGTAATGTGTCACCAAGCCCTTAGGGTTAAATAAGGTGAAACGCTTCCACTTACATCAGTAAGAAATTTATAAGCCATAAAAAAAATCTAAATCTGTTTAATCTTTGTTAATCACTTAAACATAGTAATCAGTTAACCATCATAGTAAATTTTAAATATGATCAAGTAAAAGTAAAAAAATAAGCATATAAACTGATATCTTTATAATAGTGATTTATAATAGTGAGGAAGTTAGTGGTTGAAATCACAACCATTGATTTATTAGGACGACTAAAAATATTCCATCAATATTTAATCTTGTCCATACAAAACTGATTAAGCACTAAATTAAAAATAAAAATTGACATAACGTGATGGAAAACAAATAATTTAAATTCATCATAATTTACAGGTCGGAGATGAATAATATTTTTTTTTGTTAGTTTTTTTTTATAGTTTCAATTCTTTTTTAGATTGTGTTTATCTATTTAAGAGCAATAGCTTTTTCTTAGATAAATGCTTTTCGATTGTGTTTATTTATTTATAAGAAGAATTTTTTCTAGTACTTGTTTTGAATACGTTCTATTTTTTCTATTTCATTGCAGCTTTTGGATGTCCCGCACCTTACAATGGAAATAAGAATGAATGATAAAATTGTATTAAATATGAAGTTTTTATTGTTTTTCTACATTTTCCAAATTTGAAATGTTTATTAATTTAAAATATTTTTTTATTTTTTATAAAATGAAATGAAATTATTAATAAAATTTAAGTAAAAAATATGAATTGTTTTTTTAAATAAAAATAATTTTAAATAAGAATTATTCTATATATTTGTCAGCGAAATCACATTAACAATTTGTCCATATTTATTTTTTAAGAATATTAATTTACACTATAAGCGAACTGTGTAAGAATCTAAATTTAAACGATAAGTGAACTTTGTAGCTGGAAAGTGATAATCTCAATTTAAACGATAAGTGACCTTTGTAGGTGGTAAGTGATAATAATTTTATCGAATCCTTTTATCTTAGTTTTTCATTAATATCCATTATTATGCATATCACCATGAATTTTAATGTTCATTCTTACCATTGTAAAAATTCAGATCACATTAATAATATAATTTTATTAATTTTTTTTAATAAAATGTTAAGATTGAGATTTAGTTCATAATAACTATTTATAAAAGTTTTGTATTTTTAATGACATATTTACTTTTTGTTATTTTATTAATTTAAATAGTTTATGAAACATATTTATATGTTAATTTTAGGAAGTCATTATCTGTTTATTACAATATTATTTTGAAGGGTAATAATATTTCTCTTCAGTTTTAAACGGGAATAATACTTTTCTCATGGTTTAAAATTATATCTTTGTGGTTTTGAATGAGAATAATACTTCTCTAACATTATATATCTGAGATAAACTAGAATAATACTTCTCCGATTTGTCCGGAGCTTCTTTGTTTTCGGAAATTATTTTTGGCTTCTTCAAGGGGTTGAGCAATTGGACATTTGAAATGAGGTGAGTCACTTTTTAAGTAAAAAGATTTAAATATATTTGATTTATTTTTTATTTTAAGTTTCATAAGTAAAACTTGATTCCCCCAAAATCACTCAGAGATCATTTACTATTCAGTAGAAAAAAGGAGAGAAGAGAGAGATGCCAAAACACAAATAGAGTTAGAAACATTAGAAAAAAGGAGTGAAGAAAGAGACCTAAAACTCCAAGTAGAGCAAGAGGCAATGATTGACAAAAAAATTAAAGATACCATTCAAACTCAAATAGACGATAGATTCTTAGGGTTCAAGGGTTCTAAGAATGAATTGCAAACAATGAAGGATATGATTCAAGAAATGGAAAAACATAAACAATTGACCCAAGAAGGGGGGGTTGAAGAAAATTACAACTTGAGAGATAGAATTAAAGAGCTAGAACAAAATCTGACCAACAATTTGACCCTCATTAATATGAAAAACAAATTGGATATCAAATCCATCAAAGAGGAAATGAATAATCTAATAGAACTGGACCATGAGCGTAACAAAAGAAAACAGTTGTGAACCTCATAATTTTTGGTATAAAAGAACAACAAGAGGAGGATACCCTATCAATAGTAAAAGAAGATTAAATAATAAATCACAAATTGATACAACTTACCTCATAGAAGCAAAGAGGCTAGGAAAAATAATTGATCGCAAACATAGGTTGATCTGTGTGAAATTAAGTTGTAATGACCATAAATATAACATACTTATTAAATCTCCCATCTTAAAAGGGTCAGGAATATTTATAAATGAAGACCCCATTCATGAAGACGAGGTTGAATTAAGGAAGGAAGTCCAAAAGGTAAAAGAATCTAGGAAATAAGGAAAATGGGAAATAATTAGAAATCGAAAAGTTAATGTTAGGGATAGAGACCAAAAGGATAATAATAAATAGGAAATTGGTGACTCTCGCGATTCTTTTTTGGAACTGTCGTGGCTTTCCATGGTGCAAAGGTCATATGATAAGTTCAATCTTGAGTGATATTGATATTATCTGTTTAGTTGAAACTTGGGAGCATGAGGAATCTAAGGTGCCTAACATAGAAGGATTTGTCTTGTGGTCGACATGAAACAAAAAATCCCACCGTAGAGGGATAGGAGGAATAATTTTTTATATTATAAAGAGCATTTCTCCTCACATTCAATTTTATAATATTGACCCTCTAAATCAGTACATTTGGATGGAAATTTCAGACACCAATGCTAAGAAGATGTATATAGAAATCTTCTATTTTTCACCTATTAATTCTACGTTTTATAAGAGAAACAATCTAGATAACAGTTGTCCCTATAATAATTTAGAACAAGAGATTTATAGTTTGAAAAATGAAGGTAATATCCTCTCGCTAAGAGACTTTAATGCTAAGACTGCAACTAAGCAAGTTACTCTTTTAAGTAATAACACCAACTGTAATTCTTTATGGCTAGGTAAGGACATTGTTTTATTTAATAGCTACAAAAGAAGCACTAAAGACCTAATTGAGAATTTGTTTGGTACTGAGTTGGTCAAGCTGTGCAGCTCTCAAGACCTAATAATGTACAATGGAGTAATGACATGGCCAACCTCCAACCAAATGACTTGTATTCATGTGATAGGTAGTAGAGTTGTAGATTATGTGATATATGATATTCCCATTTCCAACCAAATAGAAAATTTTCCCCTTTTAAATGACCATGAGCCTGAATCTGATCATAAACCTTTAATCCTAACTCTAAAATTTTCCATGCACAGGAGAACCATTGAAGAGAATTATGATAATCAAGGGAATTTTCACTTTAAAAAAAGTAAAGTTGACATTTTCTTACAGGATTTAAATAATAAATTAAATCTCCTAACTTATAAGGACAACATTGAATAACTCTATCATAATTTTACAACTACCATTTCCACTTCTATTAACAATTTCTCTTTAGAGGTGTCCTATAATAAGAATAATAGAACAACCAACCCTTGGTATGATAAAGAATGTAAAATTGCTATGAAATTCTTTAGGGATGCTTCTAATGAGTCCGTAAAACTTGATAAGATAAATATGTACAAATCCCTAATTGAAAGGAAAAAAAAGGTACTATATCAATAAAAGGCAAGAGAAACTTTCACAACTATATAAGATGGATCCTAAGAAGTTCTGGAGCCAAATTATAAAACAAAATACTAAAGAAAATAATAGGATTCCCTTAAGGGACTGAAATTCCTACCTTAAAATTCTTTACGAGTTCCTTAATGCCATGGACACCATTCCTATTGTCCCTACAAAGGAAGAAGTTTTTTCTTTAGATGACATAGAGTTCAGGGTTAAGAATCTTACAAATGGAAAAGCTAAGTACATTGAAGGATACCAAGATGATTTTTTAAAAATCACAGGGCCAATCCTTATCCCTCATATACACAAGCTCTTCAATTTAGTAGTTAAGCATGGATTCCCTAAACCCTAGATGCAAAGCCTCATTGTTCCTATTTTTAAAAATGGCGATAGAAACATTTCCTCTAATTATAGAACAATTATGATTAGCCTGATTTTGTCCAAGCTTTATGGAATTATTTTGGAAAAGAAGATTAGCCTTTGGCTAGAAACTCACAATAAAAGAGATAAAGGCCAGGTTGGGTTTAGGAGATATCATTCAATTCTGGACCATCTTGTTACCTTTATGATCATTGCAGAGGAGTTACGCAATACTAAAACCAATCTTTTTTGTTTTTTTGTTGACTTTAGAAAATATTTTGACATGGTTCCTAGGAAAAACCTTTGGAATAGGTTCGAAGAGATAAAAGTGCCCCTCGAGTTGAGGCCTGTTGCAATAAGGATGTATGAGAATGTTATTTCTAAGTTTAAAAACACTAAGGGCTATTCAAAATAGATTAACTGCAATACCAGAGTCAAACAAGGTTGTCCCTTGTCCCCTACCCTTTTTGGCGTATACATTGACAAGTTAGAAGATTGCTTGGAAAAACTAGGTTGTGTAGGCCTTACTATCACTAACATAGTCATCAATATTATTCTTTATGTCACTTCTATTGTTCTTATGGAAAGGAGTCCCCATGATCTTGAAAACCAACTAAGAATCCTAAAGGATTTTTTCTCCAATATGAGTATGACTGTTAATACTGATAAGATTAAAGTCATGATTATTATATCAAATAAGATACCTTATGATACCTTCTTATATGACAACAACAACTTGGAGGAAGTGACTTCATACAAAAATCTTGGAATTGATATTCACCACAAGCTCAATTGGAATTATAGCATTGAGAAAATGATTATTGGGGGATGGAAAGCTTATTATGGGCTTGAAAACAATTGTAAATCAACTGATCTTTGGAGTTGATATAAGAAGAAACTCCTCTTTGAGACTCTTGTTATACATGTTATTCTTTATGGATGTGAAGTTTAGGGGTGTAGTATCTATCGCAAATCCGAAAGAAAGATAGATAAAATACAAAATACTTTTATAACCTATAATCTCAAAATTAAAGGAAATACACCCTATCCCATCCTCTTCTTAGAAAAATTCCTCTCCCCCATTGAGAGGATGGCTATGACTAGATACCTTATAAGAACAAGTTAAACAATATGGAAGACAAGCGGGGATGACATAAAGATGTTTGGTCTTGGCTAAACTATTGGGGAATCATTGAAAACACCATTTTGCAAAATAAAGATACTATTAAAAAAAACATCAATTCAAAATTTGAGAAAATGTGGTGTGATAAAGAGTTAGAGGAAAAAACAAAATTAAGGTATTATAAGGATGTGATCAACCCTAATTTAGAAGATCAAAATTATCTATCTCTTTTGCAAAGTGTAAAGAAAAAATAAGCATTGCTAAGATAAGAACAAATTCTCACAAAATCCATAGTGAAACTGGGTGGTGGTCAATTTATAAAATGTCATGGGATGAAAGAGTGTCTCACCTTTGTGAGACTAAGAAGGTTGAAGATGAAAAGCACTTTCTCTTAGATTGTCCAACTTATACCCATATTAGATCTCATTTTCAAAATATTTGTCACACTACCAACCTTTCTAACCTCTTAACTCAACAAAAGTATGGTGATCTTGGAAAGCTTCTCTTAATGCTTTTCGAGAACAAAAACAAAATTTTAAAGAATCACAAGTAATCACTTACGCTTTTAAGGTCCGATAAACCAATTTGGTCTTACTGAAGTTTAATCATCAGCATATTATAAAAGTATTTTAGTATAGAATTGTGAGTAAAAAAAATTTAGTGGTTGAAAGAGATATAAATATTTGTGAAAAAATGTCATTAAATAAATTAAAGAATTACTTATGTGAAAATTAAAAGTTTAGGAAAAGTTGGAAATAAAAAAAAAAATATGTAAATTATGTTTAGTCCTTTGTGAATGTTTATATAAAGTTAGTAATATACATTATCTATTTTACTATGTAATTTTGAATGTTTGTATAAGGTTAGTAATTTAGACAATCTATTTTACAATGTAATTTTTAAGAAGTTAAATGGCCTTTATCATCGTATTGAAAAAACAAACATTCAAATAATTTGTGTTGAGAAATATAATTGTAATGTAAAACATAATGAGATTTTAAGTAGTTAGTCTACACAAGACGTGCTTTCCCTTTTCTGTACAGCCTCAGGCCTCGCCATCAATCACTCTAAATCTACTGTCCACTACTGGGGTCTCTCGGAGTCAGAGCTCATAGGCCTTAAAATATCTATTCCTTTCTCCTTCATTGATCTAAATGTTGGTTTCAAGTATCTAGGGTACCGGCTCATGTTGAGAGCCTCTACACTTGTTGAGTGGCAATGGCTTGTAAGACTCTTTGAAAAAAAGATTTGCGGCTGGTGCAATATATGGCTCTCTTTGGGTGGCCGCCTAACACTGATCAAAGCGGTTCTGGAAGGCTTGGCGGTCTACTGGATGACCTTGGAGAGAGTCCCTAAAAAGGTTATCTATTCCATCCGAAGACTCTCATCAAATTTCCTCTGGAATGGCATGGGGCGAAAACACATTTTCCATCTCTGTGGTTGGGACGTATTGACCAGGCCCAAAAAGACAGGTGGCTGGGGCTTAAAAAATCTCGTAAACTTTAATATTGCCCTCCTGGCTTCCTCCTTCTGGAGAGCAGCAAATATAAACAACATTTGGCACCGTATAGTTGCTGATAAATATTTTGGCACCTTGTCTTTTCATGAATGGCTCCGTAAGCCTTCCTTAATTACAAAAAGGGCCTCCACTTTCTGGAGGGGTCTAGTTGCTGCTTCCCCGGTCATCCTCCATTGGTTACGTTGGCTGTCGGGCTCAGGCAATGAGATATTGGTAGGCAGAGACAAAATCATCGGTGTTGAAGACCGATCGTTACTCTCCTCATCGCTTCTCACAAAACTTGGCTCCATTAATCGTAGCAAATTGGCACAGGTTGGGAGGCCGAGCGATCCTCACTTCCTCCCGGATTCGTGGTTGGGCGCTACTGATCTGGCACTAAGTGGACGAGAGGCGGTTGAATGGGATCGCTATACTACTACACTAAAATCTACAGGTATTTCTCTAAATGTCAATCGGGATGCACTGAGGTGGGTGGGAGGCGATGCTACAGGCCTCATTTCCGCCAAAAACTTATACTCTGCTCTGCTCTCCCATCAAGTCCACGAGCCCGACTTCTCCTGGTTCACACAGCTGTGGATTTGGCCGATTCCGCTCAAGCACAAACTCTTCATTTGGCTGGCGGGCAAAGGCAAATTATTAACGTGGGACCAACTTCGTCGGAGGGGGTGGGAAGGGCCCGGTTTATGTCCCCTCTGCCGCCAAGCCCAGGAATACATTAACCACCTGTTAATTCACTACCAGTTCTCTCAGGAAGTTTGGAAAAACTTGTTGAACCACTTCTTTCTCCCCCATACCTGGAGCGGTGCCACTATTACTAACTGTTTCACTTCTTGGCATCAAAAGAAATCCTCGCCGAATGGTCTGGCAGTGGTATTATGCTGGAACCTTTGGATTGAATGCAACTGCGCGCTGTTCGAGGATAGGATTCCTTCCACGCTGGTTGTTTTCAGAAGAGTCCTTGCTTCCCACAACTGGCTTCCTACTACCTTGAAGCTCTCTCTTCCCAAATCGATTGCACTGGATTTGCCAGATGGTTTTACTCTGGCGTGTTTTGATGGGGCGGCCCGCTCTAATGGACTCTGTTGTGGTGCGGGGGGCATTTTCAAAACTCATCCGGCGAGAATTACAAAGTGGTATCTCAACTGTGGTCAGGGGACCAACACCAAAGCGGAGCTCTTGGGACTTTGGGTCTCCCTCTATCTTGCTACCTCTTGGTCCATCTCGCAGCTCCTTGTCCGTGGTGACTCGCGAGTCATCATTGATTGGATTACTCACAAGTCAGAGCTCAACGCTGTTCATGTTGCTTGTTGGAAACAGAAAACGCGCGAACTCTCCAAGGGCTTCACTAACATCAGATTCCAACATTTTCCTAGAGCTTACAACCGCGAGGTTGATGCCCTCTCAAAAAGAGCGCTTCTTGAAGTTGCTGGGAAACTGGTGCTCTTCCATAGTGATAGCGGGATCGAGAGCTCGGCAACTTCACTGACCATCTTCTGATTGCTGAATGGTTGTGCTGTCTATCCTTCTTTTGGATTTATGCTATATCCTGTGCTGAGTTTGCTGTTTTAATTTTAGTCTAGCCCTATCATTCGAGTGTTGATGTATTTTTTCAGTTTGTTGGTTCAGT
>JASDQU010190000.1:0-18631 GCA_032191745.1 Picea mariana
TACCTAAGGTAAATCTTTGAAAAAGGGGTTTATGGATGGGTTGCAACATGGTTTGATGGTACAACACAATATATACAAAGTTTGAGATGGTATGCTTTAGGTTTTCTTGAATAAAGTTATGAGTGTATGTGTGTTTTATGAATGTATGGTGATTATATATGGTTGATTTTTAGAGCATATGCTTGAGGCCTATCTTAGATGCATGGTACAAACCCTAGTGTGTGGATTGAGGCATTTTTGTTAAGATACAATGTTGGTTATGTTAAGTACTTATTAGTAAGGTTGTGGCACCTTGTTTATGAGTTATATCATGGGTATGCCATTGATCTATTGAGGGACATTCTTGGTACGTGTTTAGAGGAACCATTGGCTACATTATACTTGTTGTTTTGAGGCAGATAGTTGTAGTACATGAATGGTACATGTGTGAGCTATATTGATATATATTGAGGTGTATTGTGAGAATCATTTTCTTGGCAATCTTAGTATATGGTTAGTTCATGATTGAAGATACATATTGGGACATATTTTTAGTGAATTTTTGGCACGTGGTTTGATGTAAGGGTTTATGATAGTGTGATGCATTGTTAGAGTCCTAATTGTTGAATATATTGACATTTGGTTGATGAACATGTTGGGTACATGAATGAGACACTTATTTGATGAGTTGGCATATACATAAGGTGTATGGTATGGAGATGTAGGCACATATTGATGAGGTATAACTTGGTTTGTTCTTGACACGTGATTTGTATACATGTCTTAGCATATCGGTGATGGTTGTAGATTGATGCACATCTAATTTATATTGTGAATATTATTTAGAGAGTTATCTTGTCGGTTAGATCAGGTCTGATGGGACAAGTTGTTGTGACAGGTTATGTTGTGAATAGTTAATGCACTTGTTATGGACCGTTGTATGATGCATGGAAAGGTCCAAGGATCGTCAAAGGAATAGATGGTCATGGTATTATTGATGAAGTATTGGTGGGAATTAGATCTTTGTTCTGATAGAGAAGCAACATCCACAACATAAGAAAATTACAGTGGTAGAATATTTTTCACAGTGATTACATGGCATCTTGTAGAGAAGAAAAGGGGAGACATATCCACACGAGTAGTCATTATTTTTCCCATGATTCGTTATAGAAGGTACAGTGTAAGGAGGAGACATTTTTATATGAGGAGTTAATCGTTGGTCAAATAGGAAGACATGTAGAAAGATCATTCAAAGAAGCTATCAGACAAAGAGGTAATAATAAAGGTATGATTCCAACAGGAAATGATAAAGATAATTGGTAGCCATGAAATCAACATTGCATAATAATGACATCCTTTGTCAAAGGGGGAGATATTATTGATATGAAGGGAGAGAAAGTAATCAGAGAAATATCAAACATTTCTAGACAGGGGGGAGCAACCCACAAGATAGTGCAGATAAGGGGAGAAACCCCAAGGAGAATCCAGTCAAGGAGAGCAGCCCCAAAGGGATATACCCTTTTCCATTGATTTCAAAGGGGGAGAGATAGAAACATTGATGAGGAGCGATGATCACAGGGGGAGCATGAGCATGAGTGTTTCCATCAATGATTGGTGTTTCCATCAATGATTTTTGTTACCATCAATGACAAAGGGGGATATTGTTGGACTAAGTTGTCATAGATGTCAAAGGATTGATGTAAAAGGGTTGATGTATGGTGATTGATGTTAAGGTTGTTGTCAAACGAAGTTATATCATTGATTTCATGTCNTTTATGTATGAAGTACCAAATGGATGAAATCCAAAGTGGTCCCCTTATGGTGCAAGCCCTCATGGTAAGATGCTCTTGGATAAATTTCTCAAAGTGGTCCCCTTATGGTGAAATCCCTCATAGGAAGACACTTTTCAAAGTCCAAATGGTTAAGTGGCTGATTAATCCTAGCAATGTGATTAAGGAACTCAATCCTGGTTGAGGAATAATGTAATGAAGATCAATAAATTTTCAAGTGAGACTATTCTAAATGGATAGTACATGTGTCATTTTCAGTGATATGTGGTACGACACGTAGTTCCTCACGGTTGAGAAAATATGTCTTAGTAAAGTTGGAGAACCCTCATGAGTTATCTAGAATCCCTTAGAAGGTCAATGAAGTCAAATTATTCTAGAATCTCCTAGAAGAAGTTTACTAGTCAAAGTGGTTGTAACTAGGAGTTAATCATGGGTTAAGTTGTTGCAAAAAGAAATAATCAAAAATAAATTAGTTGCAAATAGAAGTGGTGAGTTTACTATTTGTGGATAAAGTGGTTGTAAGCAGACAAAGTAGTTAGAAGTGGATTATCCCTAAAAGAAGGAAGTTGGGTAAAAAAGTTAGAATATAACCCCTAGAGGAAGCTACTTGGAGAGTATAAATAAGAGAGTAAGGGTATCTTATTAGATATTATTGAGCACACTAAATATCTATTATTTTTTGAAAGGCATATTGTAGGTACTCATTTATACATTTGAAGTTACGCAAGTTTGAGGTAGCAAAAGAGGGTTAACGACAAAAATTTTGGAGTTGCAGAATTTGAGAAAAAACCTAGCTTTTGAGCTGTACGCGGGATGCAGTGGAGGAAGGTGCCTATGTATGTGGTTTGCAATAGAGTAAAGTGTATACATACATGCGTTGTATAAGAGGAAGTATAATACACATGAAAAGGTCATGAAAACTTAATTATATGTTGGTGATGGGTCCCTGAAGTCTGAAGTAAATTCCCAGGTCAACATTCTACAGGTTCAAATCATCTAGAGAAGTTCTGGTATAGTTACATGTTTTTTTTAATGATCACTTTTTCTAATGGTATGGTGAATGCTTGAAGTATTCTTGGTATAGTTTTTTTTATGCCTGGATATGGTATATGTTGGCTGTGTTAAGAACCAAATATTAAAATAGCATAAAAAACCTTAGGATAAGTACTCAATGCCTTGAAAAAGAGAGAATTTCAAATAATAAGTCACTTCGAGGGGGAAACCTCCTTATACACCACATAAATTTCCAAATACAAGATGATTCCAACTGAAAAGGTTTCCTTGATATATATAGGATACTAGGAGGTACAATTACAACTAATGGACCCAAGACGACATAAATAAAATAACAATACTAATGTAATATGCCCCAATTAAGGGGTAATGTGACACTATTTAGGGATTAACATGCCCCTCCCCTTCAGACAAGTGTTTTCCACAACGTTTGAGTAATTATGGATGCTTTTGTATAAAGGACTCATCTTCCCAAGTGGAATCTTTAGCAGGTAGTTTCCTCCACTTAATGAGATACTATGAAATGGATCTATTCCTCAGTTGGAGAATTCTTGTGTCAGTGATAGATTTAGGCTCCAATATGATTTTTCCTTCCTCGTCAAGTTTTGGAAATATAGTTTGAATTGGGATCTTGTCACCTATAACCTTCTTTAAGCATGAAACATGGAAAATTGAGTGTACTCATGAAGATGCAAGAAACTCCAATTTGTATGCCATAGTACCAATCTTTTGCAACAACTTATAAAGTCCATAGTACTTTGGTGATAATTTATTATCCTTATTAGCTTGCTTGAGGGACATCTATTTTTATGGTTGTATTTTTAAAAATACCCAATCCCATACTTCAAAATTTATTTCACTATGATGTTGATTTTCTTGTTGTTTTATGTGATCCTGTGCCATGGTCATATTGTCCTTTAAGAGTTGGATAACTTGTTGATGATGCTCGATGTGATCTTCCACTTCTTGAACCTTATATTTTTATTTTAGATAAGAAGTGATGGAAGGTGGGTGATATCCATAGAGTGCCATAAATGGTGTCATTTTTGTTTCACTATGAAAGGAAGTGTTATACCACCATTCTGCCAAGGGTAACCACTTAAACCATTGTGTTTGTTTATCAGATACAAAGAAACGAAGGTAGCCTTCCATACATTTGTTCACTATCTTAGTGTTTCCATCAGATTGAGGATGATAAGATGAGCTATGAACCAATTGAGTACCCAAACAAGAAAATAATTATGTTCAAAAATGCCCAATGAAGATGGGATATCTATCACTTACAATAATCTTTGTGCTTCCATGTAGCTTTGGAACTGTCTCCATGAATGCAATGGAAACTATACTGGATTTAAAAGGATGAGAGAGTACACAAAAGTGTGTGTACTTTGTCATTCTATAAAAAATCACCATGATGACACTCTTCCTTCAGAATTTTGTAGCCCTGTGATGAAATCCATGGAAACCTCCTCCCAACGTTGACTTAGGATGGATAATGGTTGTAAAATACCTAAGGTCTTAATTGTTTCCACCTTATTTTGTTGGAAAACCAAACATTCTGCCAGAAACCTTTGAACATCAATTTTAAGGCCATCCCAAAAAAAATCCTTCTTGACCTTATGGTAGGTTTTCAAAAATCATGAGTGCCCTCCTACCAGAGAGTTGTGCAATTCCAAGAGTACCTTTTATTTGATTTGGGAGTTCTTACATAAATATAAGCGATCTTTGTACCATAGTGAATCATTTTTCCATGTAAATGTATCTAATGCACTGGAATCATGTTGCGGCCTTTGAATGAGAGTCCACATGTTTTCTCCATTCTCCCATTCATCCCTTTCTTCTATTATCCAATATTTGGATTATCAAGATAGCATAGAGAAAGGCCTCAACATTTTCATCCTTTCTTGAGAGTGCATCTACCACAACATTTTTCTTCCATTTTTTGTAGATGATTTCAAAATCATAACCCAACATCTTGGTCACCCATTTTTTTTGTTCTTTTGAAGACAATATCTGTTCCAATAAGTATTTAATACTATCATGATCTGTTTTGACCTTGATGTGCCTAACTATTAGGTAAGGGTGCCATTTATTCAATGCATGTAGTATTTCCATCATTTCCTTCTCATAAATGGGTTTGTGTATGTCCTTTCCCTTGAGTGGCCAACTTTCAAAAGAAAGGTTCCTTCCTTATTTCATTATAAAAACATCAATTCCATTTCCCGAGGCATCACATACCGCAATAAAGGTTTTTGTGAATTTTGGTGTGGTTAAGATAATATCTTTTCACATCACCTATTTAAGTTGTTCAAAATATTGAGTTGCCTCCAGATTCCATGAAAATGCATCCTTCTTAATTAATGTCATTAAAGGTGTTGTTATTCTTTCATATTTTCGACCTATTAAACCCAAAAATTCTCTAAGATTCTTCAATGTTTTGGGAATCGGACAGTCCATCATGGCCTTAATCTTTTTAGGGTCTACCTTAAAACCTTCATGAGATACAATATGACCCAAATAATCTACCTCCTTCACCCCAAAGAAACATTTGGATGGTTTGGTATATAGTTTTCACTCCTTTATTAGTTGTAGCACCTTGTCAACATGTCGAACATAACCCTCCCAAGACTTTCTATAGATTAGTATATCATCAAAAAATACTAACACAATTTTTTGAAGGAAGGTATTGAAAATGTAATTCATCAACCCTTGGAATATGGAAGGTGCATTTGTAAGGCCAAAAGTCATGACCAAAAATTCATAATGGCCTTCATGAGTTTGGAATGTTGTTTTTGGGATATTTGCTTCCTTCATTCTAATCTAATGATACCCTGAACGAATATCCAACTTTGTGAAGTAGATTGCTCCATGTAGTTCATATAACAATTCATCAATGATGGGAATGGGAAAATTATGTTTAATAGTGATCTTGTTGAGCTTTCTATAATATGGACACATATGCCATGATCCCTCTTTCTTGACTACCATTACCACCGGTGCAGAGTAAGAACTTTGGCTAGGTCTAATAATGTCAACCTCTAACATTTCTTCAACCATAGGCTCAATTTCACTCTTATAGGCATAAGGGTATTTGTAAGGCTCGATGTTAGGAGGAATTAGGTGAATAGCATGATCATGATTTTGAGTGGGTGGAAGACCTCTAGGAATATCTTAAAATACTCTGGAATGCTTATCAATGATCATTTAGATATCTAGGGGAATATATAGCTTATATGTTTGGACATATAGTGAGCATAGTTGTACAATTACACCTTTGTTACACATTATTTTCGTCATCCGTATGATCCTTAATGTTGTAAACCTATCCTTTGTTTTTAGAAGGATCAATAGCCTAAATTCCCGAAGAAAGAAGGGAGAAGAACTTTCCTTTAGAGAAGAAGTTGTATTTTCCTTTGTAAAAACCCTATTAAGGATTATTTTTGCAGGTTGCACTATATGCAGGGTGCGGAAATGCCCGATTTCCGCATCTTTCTCTATAGATAGGTTGCATAGTTTCTGCATGTTTCTCTATAGCTAGGGTGTGGCAGCTTCCTGTACGTGGGAAAAATAATCATATTCTCGATTCTTCTAGAAGGAGAAGATTCTATGGTGAGGTGGACTTCGAACGTTTTGGATATTACTCACTTTCATGATTTAGTGGGATCATCCTAACCTCCTCACCTTATCCTCTTCAACTTATAAAAGGAGAGGATCTCTCATGGAGAAAGTTAGTTGGATTGAACTTGGGTTTTGTAGCTTGGAGTTTTTGGATCTTGTATGTTGGATTTGAGCTTTGCTTTGTCAAGATAGATTGGGAGCAACTATCAGATATATGGTCTCAGAATCCTTGGAGCAAGAAGTGTGTGGGAAGCAAGGAAATGTTGGAAGGAACCTGACAACATCAAGGCATATGGTTGTATATTTCTTCCATATTCTTTAATAAAGATATACTTTTATTTCGTATATGAATGTTATTTGTTCATATTGTATGATTCCTTGATCACGTACATAGTTTCATATCAAAGACTCTGTTATTCTTGTCTTCGTTCGTTTATGCTTCTTTGCAGATATTTCTCCATAAGTCTCATGATGAAGCTTGGATTTCATTGGCGAAGTCGGATCATCGATATTTAAAAGGTATGTTCTAGATCCATTTCTCATTTGATAATCGAATCTAAGAAAAGAGTAGTGTACTGTCTTGTTTTTTTCTAGTTTTCGTAGTGAAGCTAGGGGGATTGATTTGTGTCCGCACTTAACAATTAGCCCGATAACACATTAATTCCCCTTTTTCAATAATTTTTTGATGACATTAAAGATTATCACCTTACTAGGTTTCCATGTGATACTCATTAACTCAATTTCCCTTCCTTCCAATGAAAATTTCATGAAAATTTATTGAAAATTTATTGAAAATTTATTGAAAATTAAAATCGATTGTTCCCAATGATTTTAACCATTGGAATCCTAGTATGACATTATCTCTGCCCATAGGTATAAAAATTATTGGACTATTCATTACATATTTCCCCATAGTAAGATTGATATTATGGTATTTTCTTGAGCAATTGATAGTTCCTCCATTTGCAATCATAACTTGAAAATCTGGTGCTGGATATAAAAAGCAATTGAGAGCTTTGGCTAATTTATAGTGAATGAAATTATGAGTACTACCATAATCAATTAGGATGTTAAGAACCAAATATCCATATAGCATATAAAAACCTCAGAATAAGTACTCAACGCCTTTAAAACGAGAGAATTTCAGGTAACAAGCCTCTTCGAGGGGGGAACCTCCTTATACCCCACATAAAATGTCCAAATACAATATGATTCCAAATGAAAATGTCTCCTTGGTATATATAGGAGACTAGGAGGTACAATTACAACTAATGGACTAAAGCTAACATAAATAAAATAACATTACTAATGTAATATGCCCCAAATAAGGGATAATGAGCCACTATTTAGGGTTTAACATGCCCCTCCTCTTGAGAAAAGTGTTGTCTGCAACGCTTGAGTAACTCTGGATGCTTCTATATAAAAGAATCATCTTCCCAAGTGGAATCTTCAGCTGGTAGTTTCCTCCATTTAACGAGATACTCTGAAATGGATCTATTCCTCAGCTAGTGAGTTCTTGTGTCAGTGATGGCTTCATGCTCCAATATGATTTTTTCTTCCTCATCAAGTTCTGGAAATATAGCTTGAACTGGGATATTGTCACCTATAACCTTGATTTAGCATTAAACATGGAAAACTGGGTGTATTCGTGAAGATGCAGGCAACTCCAATTTGTATACCATAGTACCAATCTTTTTCAACACCTTATAAGGGCCATAGTACTTTGGTGATAATTTATTATCCTTCTTAGATTGCTTGAGGGAAATCTCTTTTCATGGTTGTAGTCTTAAAGACACCCATTCCCCTACTTCAAAACTTCTTTCACTACGATGTTGATCTGGTTGTTGTTTCATGTGATTATTTGCCATGGTCAGGTTGCCCTTTAAGATTGGAGAACTTGTTGTTGATGCTCGATGTGATCTTCCATTGCTTGAACCTTAGATTTGTATTTTAGAGAAGAATTGATGGAAGGAGGGTGGTATCCATAGAGTGTCATAAATGGTGTCATTTTTGTTTCAGTGTGAAAGGAATTGTTATACCACCATTTTTCCAAGGGTAACCATTTGAACCATTGTGTTTTTTATCATAGACAAAGCAATGAAGGTATCCTTCCAAACATTTGTTCACTATCTCGTTTTTTCCATCAGATTGAGGATGATAGGATGAGCTATGAACCAATTGAGTACCCAAACAAGAAAATAAATCTATCCAAAAATGTCCAGTGAAGATGGGATCTCTGTCACTTACAATCATATTTGGGCTGCCATGTAGATTTTGAATTGTCTCCATGAATGCGGTGGCAACTGCATTGGCTTTGAAGGGATGAGAGAGTGCACAAAAGTGTGTGTACTTGGTGGGTCTATCAGCAATCATTATGATGACACTCTTTCCTTCATACTTTGGTAACCCTATTATTAAATCCATGGAAACCTCCTCCCAACACTGACTTGGGATGGCTAGTGGTTGTAAAAGACCTGGGGTCTTAATTGTTTCCACCTTATTTTGTTGGCAAACCAAACATTCTGTGACAAACCTTTAAACATT
This sequence comes from Picea mariana, assembly GCA_032191745.1. Classification (NCBI taxonomy): domain Eukaryota; kingdom Viridiplantae; phylum Streptophyta; class Pinopsida; order Pinales; family Pinaceae; genus Picea; species Picea mariana. Next base: position 8,946 of record JASDQU010190000.1, read on the forward strand.
AGTTTTAAGGCCATCCCAAAAAAATTCCTTCTTGACCCTATGGTAGGTTTTCAAAAATCCCGAGTGCCCTCCTACTGGAGAGGTGTGCAATCCCAATAGTACCTTTTTTTTTAGTTGCGAGTTATTACATAAATATAAGCAATCTTTGTACCATAGTGAATCATTTTTCCATGTGAATGTATCTGATGCACTAGAATCCTGTTGCAACCTTTGAATGAGAGTCCACACTTTTTTTTCATTCTTCCATTCATCCTTTGCTTCTATTATCCAATCAAGTTGGATGATCGAGATAGCACAGAGAAAGGCCTAAACATATTCATTCCTTATTGAGAGTGCATCTGCCACAACATTTTGCTTCCCTTTTTTAAATATGATTTCAAATTTGTAATGAAATATCTTGGTCACCCATTTTTGTTGTTCTTCTAAAGATAGTATTTGTTCCAAGAAGTATTTAAGACTATCATGATATGTTTTGACCTTGAAGTGACTACCTATTAGATAAGGATGAAATTTATTCAATGCATGTAGTATTTCCATCATTTTATTCTCATAAATGGGTTTGTGTAAGTCATTTCCCTTGAGTGGTAAACTTTCAAAAGCCAGGGGCCTTCCTTCTTGCATTAGGACAACACAAATTCCATTTCCTGAGGCATCAAATTCCACAATAAAGGTTTTTATGAAGTTTGGAGTGATCAAGACAGGAGCTTTGCACATCACCTCTTTAAGTTGTTCAAAATCTTTAGTTTCCTATGGAGTCCATGAAAATGTGTCCTTCTTAGTTAGTGTCATTAAAGGTGATGTTATTCTTCCATAGTGTTGAACAATGTGATAGTAACCTGTCAAACCCAAAAATCCTCTAAGATTCTTCAATGTTTTGGGAATTGGCTAGTCCATCATGGCCTTAATCTTGTTAGGGTCTACCTTGACACCTTCATGAGATACAATATGACCCAAATACTCTACCTCATTCACCCCAAAGAAGCATTTGGATGGTTTGGTATATAGTTGTTGCTCCTTTAGTATTTTTAGTACATTGTCTACATGTCGCACATGATCCTCCCAAGACTTGCTATATATTAGTATATCATCAAAAAATACTAACACAATTTTTTGAAGGAAGGGATTGAAAATGGAATTCATCAACCCTTGGAATGTGGAAGGTGCATTTGTAAGGCCAAAATGCATGACCAAAAATTCATAATGGCATTCATGAGTTCGGAATGCTATTTTTGGGATATCTTCTTCCTTCATTCTAATCTGATGATACCTTGAACGAAGATCCAACTTTGTGAGATATATTGCTCCATGTAGTTCATCTAACAATTCATCAATGAAAGGAATGGCAAACTTATCTTTAATAGTGATCTTGTTGATCTCTCTATAATCTAGACACATATTCCATGAGCCATCTTTCTTGAATACCATTACCACCAGTGCAGAGTAAGAACTTTGGCTAGGTCTAATAATGCCAGCATCTAACATTTCTTCAACCATGCGTTCAATTTCACTCTTCTAGGCATAAGGGTATCTGTATGGCCTGATGTGAGGAGGAAAACTCCTAGGAATTAGGTGAATATCATGATCATGATTTCGAGTGGGTGAAAGACCTTTGGGAATATTTCAAATACTTTGGAATTCTTATCAATGATCCCTTGGAGATCTAGGGGAATAGATGTCTTAGATGTTTGAAAATATAATTTTTGAAGTTACATCTTGATGCCCATTTTTCAATCATTGTATCATGCCATTGGATCTTATCACCTTACTGAGTTTCCCTGTGATACCTCTTAGCTCAATTTATTTTCCTTCCAATGAAAATTTCATGAAAAGTTATTGAAAATTAAAATTCAATGTTCCTAATGATTGTAACCATTGGATTCCTAGCACGAAATCAGTACCATCCATGAGTATAGAAATCATTGGACTATTCATTATATATTCCCCCATAGTAAGATTGATCTTATTTCATTTTCCTAAGAAATTGATAGTTCCTCCATTTGCAATCATTACTTGAAACTCTGGTGCTGGATATACAAAGCAATTGAGAGCTTTGGCTAATTTAAAGTGAATGAAATTATGAGTACTTTCAAAATCAATTAGGACTATTACCTTTTTCTTTTTTATATATCCTTCGATCTTGAGGGTTTGAGGAGTGCTAATTCCAACGAATTCATTACACGATATCGTGGGAGTCAACTCTTCAGAAGAAAATGCATCTACATTTTCATCTTGAGATGGTTCTTGTTCTTGTTATTGTTCTTCTTCCTCTTTACAATCTATGTAGAATAATTTCTTCTCACCACACTTATGTCCCTTACTGTATTTGTTGTCACAATTAAATCATAAACCTTTTTCTTTTCTTTCCTCCAATTGTTGAGGTGTCAACCTGGTATGTTGAGGTGTTTTAGAAGAAGGAACATTATTCTCTTGATAGATTTTAGGAGTGGTCCTTCAAGTAGCCATAGCCATATTTTTACTTTCAACATTTCTTGCCACCCTAAATTCATTCTCCAATGATTTGGGTTCCCAAAGAAAAACCTCATGTTGAATGTTATCCCTTAAAGTTCTTATGAATACATCAATCAAGTGCTCATCTGGAATATTTGTTACCTTTATATTCAATCTTTGGAGGTTCTCAATGTGCTCTGTAACTGAACCCTTTTGCTTGAGATTTATCAATTGGCTAAAGAAGGTATTTCTCCTTGTATCTTCATAGTGTGCTATCAATTCTTTCATGAAAATTGTCCAAGTGACGAATGATTTGTGAGAACAAAGCCATCGATACCACACAAATTGATTAGGTTATAAATATAAGGAAGCAATCCATACCGTTTTTGTATGTGGCACATTATGTAGATCAAAGAATGGTTCCATCTGAAGTATCCATGTGATTGGGTCCTTTCCATCAAACTTCATCATATCGATATTAGGAAAGTTGTTGGTCTTCAACCTAAAGTTAGAGCTTCTCCATTCTTGATTCATGTTCCTTGTGTCCTCATCATGAATTTCATGGGATACATTTTCACTTTCAGGTGTCCTCTCTATTAGGAATTTTTTCAATCCTTCCATGATCTCCCCTTTTAAAGCATCCATATTAGTATTTATTGCCTCCAACTTAGCTTCCATTGAATCCATCATCTCTTGTAGTTCATCTTTTGTTACTGTCTCATTTTGTAAATCATTTATGTCCATATGCATTTCTTCACCTTCATCAAGAGTCCAAGTAGGATTGTATGGATGCTTATTTGGTGTAGAAGTTCCCTTTTTTGGTGGCATGTTGGTCAAGTATCACTTTAAACCTTGATTTTGAGGTGTTTCTTTTAGACAATCTTCCTTTTATTGTATCTCCAAAATTTTGGCACTTTTGAGTATGAAATTTTCTTTTTTATAGTTCTCTAATATTTCTTCTCTGCAATTTCATAGGTCTGATCAAAATTGGATATGCCAAGTGGAATTTACGATAACTTCCCCACAACTTATTGATTTTTGTACTTTCCAGGAGATCTCACTTGTATAGCATTCCCCACACAAAATAATTGATATAAAATTTTGAAACTCGTACCAAAACTACTACAGACTGTCCACTATCCAATAGAACCAGTCTCACTCAATTTGGATACTCTAGGAAGAAATTATGATTGTTTTACCCGGAACACCTGATTGAGACTAGTCAATAGGACTAGTCAGATACCCTATATTCCATAGGGTGTATATACAAATTTAATATGACCCAGAAGATGAAATATTTACCAAATATACCTTACTAATTTTTTTGAATAGAATCTAGAGGGGGTCTGAAACATTACAGAAGAAAAAAATTATAGAAAAAATTCCGCAATGACTCAATTCAGGATGATTCCAGAACCCTATCTTACACAAGTTGTATCTCTGAACGTATAAGGCCTCAGAATATGAAATTTTAACCCAACGTACCTTGATCCGTCTACTAAATATCCTCCAACCCGTTCCTTTTGAAACATTGTAGAAAAAACATTATAGCAAAAATTCCAAGGTGTCTCAAATGTAGCAGTGAAACCCCAAGACCTTGAGCTTTGATACCATATTTTAAGAACCAAATATCCATATAGCATAGAAAAACCTCAGAATAAGTACTCAATTCCTTTAAAAAGAGATAATTTCAGTTAATAAACCTCTTCGAGGGGGCAACCTCCTTATACCCCACATAAAATTTCCAAATACAAGATGATTCCAATTGAAAATGTCTCCTTGGTATATATAGGAGACTAGGAGGTACAATTACAACTAATGGACTAAAGATGACAGAAATAAAATAACATTACTAATGTAATATGCCCCAAATAATGGTTAATGAGGCACTATTTAGGGCTTAACATAGGACTATTACCTTTTTCTTTTTGATATATCCTTCAATCTTGAGGGTTTGAGGAGTGCTAATTCCATCCAATGCATTACACGATATCGTCGGAGTCAACTCTTCAGAAGAAATCTCTTCTATGTTTTCATCTTGAGATGGTTCTTATTATTTTTCATGTTCTTCTTCCTCTTCACAATCTATGTAGAATAATTTCTTCTCACCACACTTATGTCCCTTACTATAATTTCTATCACAATTAAAGCATAAAATTTTTTCTTTTCTTTGCTCCAATTTTTGAGGTGTCAACCTTGTAGGTTGAGGTGTTTTAGAAGAAGGAATATTATTATCTCGATAGATGTTAGGAGTGGTCCTTCTAGTATCCATAGCCATATTTTTACTTTCAACATTTATCGCCGCGTTGAACACATTCTCCAATGATTTGGGGTCCCAAAGGAGAACCTCATGTTGAATGTTATCCTTTAAAGTTCCTATGAATACATCAATTAGGTGCTCATATGGAATATTCATTACCTTTATATTAAATATTTTTAAGTTCTCAATGTGCTCCACATATGAACCCTTTTGCTTGATATTTATCAATTGGATAAAGAAGGTATTGCTCCTTGTATCCTCATAGTGTGCTATCATTTCTTTCATGAAAATTTTCCAAGTGACAAGTGATTTGTGAGAAAAAAGTCATCGATACCACAAAAAGTAATTGGGTTCTAAATATAAAGAAGAAATTTGTACCTTTTTTGTGTGTGGCACATCATTTATATCAAAGAAATGATCCATATGAAGTAACCATGTGATTGGATCCTTACCATCAAACTTCCTCATATTGATCTTAGGAAAGTGGTTGGTCTTCAACCCAAAGTTGGAGTTTCTCTAGTCTTGATTCATCTTCCTTGTGTCCTCATCATGAATTTCATGGGATACATTTTCACTTTCAGGTGGTCTCTCTATTAGGAAACTTTTCAATCCTTCCATGATCTACCTTTTTAAAACATCCATCTTAATATCCATTATTTCCTCCAACTTAGCTTCAGTTGAATCCATCATCCCTTGTAGTTCATCTTTTGTGAATGTGTTCTTTTGTAAATCATTTATGTCCCTGCACATTTCTTCACCTTCATCAAGAGTCTAAGTAAAACTATATCAAGGATTATTTGGTGTAGAAGTTCCCTTTTTTGGTGGCATTTTGGCCAAGTGTCACTTTTAAACCTTCATTTTGAGGTGGTTCTTCTAAACGATATTTCTTCTACCGTATCTCCAAAATTTTGACCCTTCTAGGTCTAAAAATTTCGTTCCATAGTTCTCTGATACATCTTCTCTGCAATTGCACAGGTCTGATCAAAATTGGATGTGCCAAGTGGAATTTAGGGTAACTTCCCCACACCTTGCTTATTTTTGTCCCTTCCAGGAGAACGTACTTGTAAAGCATGCCAAGAGCACAATATATGATATTTGATTCTGAAATTTGCACCAAGAATACTACAGACTATCCAATGTCCAGAACACATGTTTGAGACTAGTTAATATTACTAGTCAGCTACCCTATCTTACACAGGGTGTATCTACAAAAGTAAGATGACCCAGAAGATGAAATGTTTATAAAATATACCTTGATAATTTATCTAAATATTTACCAGGTTTTAGGGTTTGAAACGTCAAATAAAATAATTTGTAGTGAAAATTATGTGATGACTAAATTCAGGATGATTCTAGAACCCTATCTTACACATGATATATATATGAAAGTATAATGCCTCAGGAGCTAAAATTTGAACCCCACATACCTTGATCCGTCTGCTAAATATTCTCCAAGGGGTTATATCTGAAACATCATCGAAAAAATGTTATAGTGAAAATTCCAAGGTGTCTCAGGTGCCACAATGAATCCCCAAGACCTTGAGCCCTGATACCAAATGTTAGGAACCAAATATCAAAATAGCATAAAACAACCTCAGAATACGTACTAACCGCTTTGACAAAGAGATAGTTTTAGATAATAAGCCTCTTCAAGGGGGAAACCTCCTTATACACAACATAAATTTCCAAATACAAGATGATTCCAAATGAAAAGGTCTCCTTGGTATATATAGGAGACTAGGAGGTACAATTAAAACTAATGGACCCAAGCTCACATAAATAAAATAAAAATACTAATGCAATATGCCCCAATTAAGGGGTAATGTGCCACTATTTAGGGCTTAACAGGTTGGTTGGTTGAGTGAGAAACACTTTTATGCATGGTATAGTTTTGATATGGTTCTTATATTTCACACATTTGAGATAATTGTACTTGGTTGATGGATATGTATGATGATTTATGCATATGGCATAGATACAGGCTGGATACATTACAGGTTACAAGTTCATGTGATAGAGAAAATGAAGGTCTTAAGGGCCAGAAGTTTTAGAGTTTCAGAAAAGTGGAAACCCTAGTTTTCTGAGGGTGTACACAGGATGAAAGAGTACATGTTTCATACATACACATGATGCAAGAAGACAACTCACGTACACATGCGTGTTGCAGCATATATAGGTCACAGACCTATAGAAAATATTTGACATTTTGTTTTTTATCTACAAGATGGGTCTTGTACTTGATGGTTGGAATCCTCACATCTCAGTTGGTGCTGAGATCTATAGGTTGGGTCTTGTATTTGAGATTTGGTACTCTCTTGGAGTTGATTCTCTTTTTAGTTGGTACTCTCTTGGAGTTTATTCTCTTTTTAGTTGGCGTCGACAAACCTCAGAGATTGTATTCTTCATGTAACAACTTAATACAAAAGATTACACATATATTTGGTGTTATTTGTGTTCATTATGGTGATAGTTCATAGTTCTTTATTATTGATGAATGTTGTTGATATATGCAAGTAGCTAATTTTGAATGAATAATAATATTTGAAGTGGTTTCTAACTAAAGGAAGAAAGAATTGTAAAAAGATCCACACACTGATTGACGCCCCCCTCTCAGTGTGGTTTGTGTGTCCAACAATTATAACATTTCTAAGGAGTGGGTAACATGCATGGATATGGTTATCCATAGAATTCATGTCCTCTATAGTTGTGAAGGACTAATGAGAGCATCAGAAACATTCCATGCCAAAGCACAATTATATTCCCAACAAACCTTTCATCGGGCATATATATATACATATATATACATTCAAGCCATCGACGAACTTGTTCGTCGATGGTTCAATGAATGTAGCTTCTTTCCTCCCCATACAAAACATAGAACATATAGCCTTCTTGTCATTTTTTTGTTGAAAGTTTGTCAGTTTTTCGTCGAAGGTTTGTCAATGTTTTCTCGAAGGTTTTTCCATTTTCATCGAATGTTTGTAAATGTTGAGTCAAAGGTTTGACTAATGTGTATTTTTCCTCCCAGACACAAAATGACAGATATACATCCTTCTTGTCATTTTTTCATCGAAGGTTTGCCAATTTTTCATTGAAGGTTTGTTACTTTTTTGTTGAAGGTTTGTCACTTTTACATCTAATTTTTGTCACTCTTTCATCGATCTTCTGACAGACAAGTGATGTGAGTGTGACGAACTAATTGGGGCACGTTAGTCACTCTTACGATGAAATTGTTCCTCATTATTTTGACGCATTCTTAAATGTCGTAATTGTGACAAAGGCGATGTGAAGAAAAAATGATTGTTTCCTTCATTGTACTTGTGATGTTGTGGTGACGAACATGCATCAGTAAATCGGCAAAATATGTTCACAATATACTAGTGACTGGTACTCAAACTTAGAGTTTTATAGGTGAGAAATGTTATCTTACATCAGGAGTAAGGGTTGTGTGGACTTATGAAGACCCCCTTACACATCCCAAGTTGGATGGTAGACTGACAATGGACCTTTCATTGACCCTGTTTAACAAGGGACCCACCATCAATCATATATATTATTATACAACTTAGGTTATATATTTTAAGTTGAATTATATCACAGTGAATATTGATAAACATTGCCAACACTATTAATTTCTTCTTGTTGTTTTAGGATATCCATGAATATTTATTCCACTCCATCTCAAGTTCACTCCACCATATTTATATTTACACATTAATTGTTTCCCATATTCTTTGTTTTTTTGCTTGAATATTGTTTATATTATTTTTTTAAATCTAGATTGTAAAAACACATTTTCTGCATTTCCAAGAAAAAACTAATTGTGATGTTTACATTCTCTTGAGAGTATTTTAGATAGACATCTTCTCATTGAAAAATTATTGATATACATAGCAATGGAAAACACACTAGCATGACATACACTTTTCATTTGACATCTTGTTGATGACCTCCAACTACATAGAAGAAACTTTCAAATCTTTGTTATTCATCGTGGAAGGGGGGCCCTTTCAAGGCCAAAGATGAAATAAGAACTTGCTAGGAAATTTAGTATTTCTAATACACAAACAATATTCATCTCTTCTTTTCATACAACTGGATCATTCTCTAAAGGATTTGGAATAATATATGATAGTGTGAAATATGCATTGCAACATGAACCAAAACATCACTGAGCTCAAAATGGTCTTAAAGCTCATGTTGACAAGTCTACTAAAGTGAGTACAAGTAGAACAAAAATAATTTGTGGTATTAAAAGCATATCAATGAAAACCCAGTAAAGGCATAGTTGAATACGATGAGTGGTCTATCCTAAAACTCATGTTGAGATATCTACCAAAGCAAGTACAAGTAGAGGAAAACAAATCGAGGGATTAAAATCATCTGAACGAAAACCCAGTAAAGGCATAGTTAAAGGCGATGACTATTGCTCAATTTTGAACATAACCATATTCTATTACTTTACTTTGTTTTCTATAACATTATATTCCTACTTGTAAGAATGTGTGTGTGTGTGTGTGTGTGTGTGTGTGTGTGTGTGTGTGTGTGTGTGTGTGTGTGTGTGTGTGTGTGTGAGAGAGAGAGAGAGAGAGAGAGAAAATATCGAAATTCATTTCACTTATATGTGTGTGTGTGTGTGTGTGTTTGAAATGCATTTCGATATTTTCTCATGTAAACAACAATTGTATATATAGACTATATCTTACCTACAATGATTATCTTTAATGTGTAATGAAAACTATTGAATTTCATGCAAATAATGTAACATACTGATTTACATTTTTGCAATAGTGATAAAATGTTTTTCATTTCCATCCACAATTTCTCTTTGAAATAAATCACTTGTTAATTGTAAAACATGTTTTAATATTTGAAACATAAATATTTAATTTTATATTGAAGTAAACTAAATCAAATATAAAACATGTTTTAATATTTGAAACATAAATATTTAATTTTATATTGAAGTAAACTAAAT
>JASDQU010190004.1:1959-20281 GCA_032191745.1 Picea mariana
TACCTTTCTAATGGACTATTGTGCGCCTAAAATGGATATTGTATGCAAAAGTTACGACCCTGGGAAGTTGATGTACTAACTTACCCCAACGGGCCCACATGAATTTTGGAACTTCATCTCCTAGGGTTAGGATTTGGGATGTCCAGGGTTTTGGAATTCATGTTTATTGTAAAAATTCCTTTAGAGCCTAGTTTTACTCATCTTCTTGAGAATGAACGTAGATGTCACATTTCTTCTCAGAGATAAGTTGCCACCATTCTAGCAAGCTTGTTTCAGTCTGCATTTTACAATTTCAACATATTTCTTATTTAATAGAAATCCAATCTTACTATATCTCTATTGTTATTCACTATGTCTCTGTGTTAATATTATAAATACATGTTTCATTTTGTTCTTCTCATAAATCCAGATTAGTGGTATCAGAGCGGTCTGTTCCATGTTGTTTTCTTTTTTAGTGCATGTCTCGGATGAGGTTAGGGTATAGAGAGTTGGGTCTCAAGCTTGTTTCTCTCGAGGAAAACTACTCTCGCAGGCGCAAGAAACCTTCCATGGAGGGAGAAAATAAATACAATGGGACATGAGATCCTTTCAAAATGTTTCTCGAGGAATCCCTCGAGCAAAAGAGGAATGAGATGATGGAAAAATTTGCACAAATCCTTTGACGACTGTTGACAAAAGATGCATCTACCTCGAGTGGAGGAACCTCCCCCTTCAAGGCACATGTTAAATTTGATATTCCTATATTTGAAGGTGAGATAGATGAAGATGTTGTAGACAAATGGTTGAATTTGCTAGAAGGGTATTTTTCTGTCCATAAATTTTCGAATAGAGAAAATATTACTTTTGTACTCCTCAAAGTCATTCCCCATGTCAAATATTGGTGGGATACTTTCTATGAGAAAAATAAAAATGGAGGAACCCTCATTATTTACACTTGCACTTACCTAGAAATCCTTCAGGGATGTTATTAAGGAATAATACTACTCTGTTGGAAGTTATGATGACCTGTATACAAAATGAACCACACTGCGACAGGAAAGGGACCAAGCAATGCCAAAGTTAAAAAATATCTTTCATACCTTGCACAACAAGTTGGGTTTCAAATATTCTGAGTGACATCTGGGTCTCAAGTATCACAGTGGTCTACATAGATACATCCAGGAAGAAATGGAGTTTTTGGACATCTGTTCGTTCGGCGCAGCCTATAGATATGTCGTCAAAATTGAGAATAATATTAAACAAAAGACACGATAGTTTGGTTATGGGAACCCCTCACAGTAGAAGGAGGTTAAGGGAAACCCCAACCCATAGAAAAAAGGATAGAGAAAATATGGACAACCTCAGGACAACCAGTTGAAGCTGCAAGCAAAGAAGGACAACGAAAAGATGAAGAAATATACCAGGAAGTGGTGCAACTTACATAAGATCCCCTAGCATAACTCTATTGATTGACACTCAAAGTAGTCACTGGTGGCATAGGTGAAAGCATATGAATCGGATGCAGGTTCTGAATCTAATTCAAAACCAGAAAATGGGAGACAGATCATTGATGTGGAACCCGGTGCCACAATTGCTACCACAAAGATCCAACTTGGTGAAATTGATGAGACAGAGGAAGGTGAACGACTCTTTCATTCACATATGTGGGTGAAAGACACTCAATTGCACTTCATCGTTGATAGTGGTAGCTAGAAGAACCTTATCTTAGCGTAGGTCATCAAGTGGCTAGCCCCATCGACAACGTTGCACCCAAAACCCTACACCATTGGATGGCTCTCCCAAGGCAGCGATCTTCATGTTAGACAACAATGCCACCTGTCGTATCACATCAAGCCATTCAAATATGAGGTATTGTGTGATTTTTCTCCCCTTGAAGTTTGTGATGTTATTTTTGGCCAACCTTATTTATGAAAATTCCATGTTGTATATGAGTCTAGGCTTCGCAGTGTTATTATTACTTTGAACAGGAAATTGTATAGGATACTTGAGGTAGTCCCACCTAGTGTGATTTCCTTGATCTCTTCCAAGCAATGTAGGAAGGTCATCTCTCATAACATAAAGTTTGTCTTCTTCATGATTTTCTTTTGGAGTGAGTGAAATATTATAGCCACATCCACGACCTCCATGGCCGACCTCTCCATGCAACAAAAGAAAGTGGATAAGGTCGTGGAAGAATACAAAGAAATTTTATCCTCACTTACTGGGGTACCTCTACACTGTCAAGTCAAGCATTTCATCGATCTAACCCTTGACGCAATGCTACCCAATGGACCAGTCTATCATCGCTCTCTATTAAAAAATGAGGAGATCCATCATCATATCCAAGAACTACTCCACAAGGGGCACAACTGACCCATATCATTTCCCTGTGTTAGCCCAATCGTGCTTCGGCAGAAGAAAGCTGGGACCTGGTGACTCTGCATTGATTACCAGGCCCTAAATACAATCATAGTCAGGAACCGATATTTGATTCCCTGAATTGAAAATCTCCTTAATCAACTCAAGGGATCCAAATACTTCAGTAAGATTGATCTAAAGTCTAGATACCATCAGGTCCCAATAGAGAAGAAATATGTATGGAAGACTGCCTTCAAGTCAAAAGAAGAACTTTTTGAATGGTTGGTCATGACCTTTGGTTTGAAAAATTCCCCAACAAAGTTCATGAGGATGATGGACGATATCTTGTGAAATTTCACCAATTCTTTTGTAGTGGTGTATCTGGATGACATCCTCATCTACAACAAGACTTGGGTGGAACACTTGTGGCACATTCAACAGGTTTTGCACGCTTTGCGGAAACACAAGTTATATGCCATCTTGGAAAAATGCTCCTTAGGCATGTAAAGATTCCACTGCCTATGATACATTGTTGATGTGCATGGTATGCATGTGGATCTAGCCAAGATCCAAGTCATCCATGACTGGATAGCCCCAACCATGCTCACTGAGCTTCGAAGCTTCTTATCACTTGCCAATTTCTATAGCATGTTTGTGCTTGGATTTTTCCATATTGCATGGGCCCTCATCCAAGTAACTGGGGGTGGTGGTAAGGAAACAATTGTGTGGGGCCTATCCCAATAACAAGCATTCGATGATCTGAAGAAATGCTTTTGCTGAACCCCAGTGATTTCGTTACATGATCTGCAAGATCCTTTTGAAATTGAGACAAATGCTTCATGCTATGTTGTGGGCACAGTCCTCACTCAACATTAGTGATACATTATCATATGTCATTCGTAAAAACCCTACTTACTACAAATAAATGTACTTCATTTTGCAAGCTTGCCGCCATTCAAAGCATTACATTCTTAGGAAGGAGACAATCATCCACACTGGTCATAAGCCATTGCAGTTTATGCATCCATAAGAAAAATTCTAGAATGACCTCCATCAAAAGTGGTCCACATACTTGTAACAGTTCCACCTCAACATCAAGTATACAATAAGTAGTACTAATTAGGTCATTGATTTCCTCAACCGACCTCCAGTCGCGACACTCACCATGTTTCTAGACTCTTTAGGCCATGAGACCTCTGGATGGACTCACCTCTATGAGACAAATCTTGAATTTTCCACAACCTACTAGGTGTTGGGAGCCAACACAACTATCACTAATTTGCATCTTCAAGATGGGTTGTTGTGCCATCTGGGCCATATCTACTTTCCATCAAGCGAGTGGGAAAAGATAATTTGGGAAGCCCACTACAGTTGGGTGGTAGGACATTTCGACATCAAAAAGATAGTGGTGGTGTTGTACAAACATTTTTTACTGGCAGAAAATTTGATAGGATGTCAGCAAGTATATCAAGTTCTGCACTTCCTATGTTATTTCCAAACTTGCCACCAAGAAACAATTCATGTACACCCCTCTTCCTACTCCTGAAAGTCCCTAGGAATCCATCTCAATGGACTACATGTCGGGCATTCTATCCATCAAGTGGGGAAATGACTGTGTTTTTGTGGTTGTTGATCGCTTTTCCAATATGGCGATTATGGCTGCCTGTAAGAAGAGCATAATAGTGGAGTCCACTGCCAAGATTTTATTTGAACGAGTGTGGGTACATTTTGGGATCCCACAAACCATTATCTCGGATCACGATGGTTGGTTCCTCAACACATTCTGGTCGAGCCTTTGATCACTACTGGATACCAAGCTCACCAAATCCACTACCTTCCAACCCCAGACAGATGGCCAAACCGAGGTTTTCAACCAGATGATCATACACATCATGTGCATGTACAATTCTAAGAACCCTCGCACCTAGGATGAGAGTCTTCCCTATGTTCAACACAACTACAAAAGAGCCATACATAGCTCAACTGAACACAACCCCTTTCAGGTGGGATTGGGATTTCAACCATTGGGTCCCATGGATTTTTCACTAATCACATGCTCCAAATAGAGCTGAAAAAACCACCTGGTTCATTGAGTGGATCCAACACATCTACCAACAGGTTCAAGATATTTTATAGAAGTCTAATGCGAAGTACAAGCAATTATATGATCAACATTGGGTGCCACAACAATTTCAGGTTGGAGACAAAGCTTGGTTGCAATTGAAGAAATAAATCCTTACAGGGCCTCATCAAAAGCTTCGTCCACTCCTTTATGGACCCTACACCATCACCAAGGCTGTGGGTAACAATGCTTTTGAGCTCAACCTTCCCCATGTTGAGAAAAATATATGAATTATCTTACTCAAGCATTTTTGAATCTTCTTGGCTAAGGAAAGAGAGTCAGGAATATTACCCTATAATTTATAGCCTCAAAATATATTTCCCAATCCACAAGTATTAATTACAAGGGCTTAGGCTGATTTTTTAAATGAAAATATTGTTGCAAAATATATAATTTTTATATAATTTTTTGAACATATACAGATTGCAGAAAGTAAATGTGGAGATCAAAAGAAAAATTAACCAAGTCACATATTAATACAAATGAGACAAAATAGAAATCGCTTTATTCCATTCCAAGAAATCAAAAGTATATTTCTCTTTACAAAAAACCCTATGAGGGCATGGACAAGGGTCAAACTTAGATATCCCCGATGAAAACCATACGAAAGGACTCTGACAAGAAGTAAAAACTGAACATTAAAATATGGATCAGGTTTCCACAGACTACTTCCCACTTGACTCTGCACAATATCCTTTATCGATTATGAAACTCAATTCATAAACATACAAGTATACACAGACTATCAATGATAGATCAACACCTTTGAAACAAGCATCTGAATGATATGGTTCATCTTTGAACCTTGTTGTCTACAATAAGACCCTACTGTCAAAAAGAGAATTAGGCCTTTAATGAATTGAAGAATGAATGAAAAATGAACTATATCAATAAAACTCAAGAGAAAACCTTAGTATTGTTGTCTCCTTCTATTCTCCCCTTGTTCTTCCTTCTCATTTGGCTTTTATGCATTCCAAATCAGTTGAAGTAGTTCAACTACCTCATTTAGTTAAGTTAACTAAAACTTAGCTAATTAAAGTTTAGAGGAAGTAATAATAATAATAATAATAATTAAGGGTCTTTTTATTAAATAATAACTAAGTAGGTGGGACCCCTTGTGAACCCCTTTTATTTCTTTACAAAAATAAACACAATTAGACAACCAATAAAACACATGCCTCCTTGTGGCTCCCATAATTATTTCCACAATTTGAAATTTAAATATCAGAAATATTTCAAATCATATCCAAAACATGTAAATATCCACAATATCCCAAAAAATAGTTTGTAGTCCAAAACTTTCTGCAGTCCACTATCCTCAATAAATCAATTATAAACACATAAATCAAAATCCATATTTTCCACTTTGAGAGACAATTCTTATTTTGTCACTGTTTTCCCCTTTGGACTTCCCTGAATTAGCCTTAGGTTGGGTGGAACCTTGAGGATTAATCTCGGTAATAACATGGGAGAAATCGTCTCTCAAGTGCATACGAGAGGACACTGACTTTTTTGAGTCACTTGAAGTAGATGAGGGGGAAGCAACAACTTTACCTTTTTCTTGCACATGGGGAGGCTTGGTTTTGAGTCGTTTTATTGCATGGGAGGACTGTATAGGTGACTGTGCAGGGGAAATTTGAGCATTTGGGTTTATAGGTGGAGGGGAAGGAGGCAATGACAAGTTGGGCTAGCCACGATGGTGGGAGCGTGTTGGATGAACGATCTCCTTCCATGCATCATTCTCGAGAACTTTTGGTTGCAAAGATACATGGGGAGGCACATGGATACCGGGAACATTTTGGGGTTGACAGGGAGGCCTCTCTAGTCTAGGCTGAATTATCTCTTTCCCAATCCAATTGAAAAACCCATCTTGAAAAATCCAGTTCAACTCCTAAGGATCGACATTAAAATGAATTGAGAATTTGGGCCTTCTAGGCCCTCTATTCCAGTTACCTCTTCCCCTATTGTTTCTGCCATGACTTCCTCTGCTGAAGAAGCTCATCCTGTATGCATCAATTATTAGCAACTAGCTCTTAGAAAACCATACATGACATTCTCTTTATATGAAACAAAATTTGGCTAAGAAATTAACATAAGACCCATGCAATTCAATCCATTAAAATTATTTAATAATTTCCAAATGACCAGGGAGTGAAATAGGGTTCATGGGATATTTGGGGGGATTGTAATGAGAGAAAAAGTGATATTATGATAGGGAGTAAGAGCATGAGTATTGCTCAACAATTCATGAAATAACTGACTGTGCAATCAATACCAAAATATATCAGCTGCCACTTATTCCTGTGTCATCTTTTATCACTGCCATACAAAGTTTTAATTTTATTTTAGTGAACAGGGCGTGTAAAAATGAATTTAGGATCGTGAGGGGGTTATGATGAGAGAAAAAGTGAGAAAATGAGAGGGAATAATAAAGATACTCTTCATAAAATAAATTAAATCAAATAACAATCATAACTTTGTTTCAATTACAATCCAAAAAGCATCCACTTCCAAGACCAAGATCCTTTAATTGTCCCTTAATTGTATACATAATGCTTACTGACTTCAATAGAAAAAAAAAATCAATTGCCTAGAATTTCTTCAACTATATCAATCCTTTCATCTTATACCATATCTATGAAACACCATATTACATCGTTGCCAACATCATAACTATTCAAAACACAACCCTGCATGCTCCAATTTTCTTTTAAAAAAACAAGATATAATATGCACAATGATTTCAATTATTTATCCTTTGCAATCAAATAATAACAGACCTAGTATTAACCACCAATAGTTTAATTTCCAATACTGACTGATACAATCCACTTTCATCCAAACAATAATCGGGCCCAATTTAATCATACACAGGTCATTGACAATGTAATTGACACAATCTCGATTCGACAACAACAATCAACCCAAAACAAAATATGTAACTATGAGCCTGAGGTTCGTGTTCATAAAAAATGTACAGACTTGCCTTTAAAAGAAACGCTCAATAAAAGACAGAGCCATATAATGTGCAAGGAGAAGAGAAACAAATCATACACCTAGGTGTCTCCTTTAATCTTGATAGAACCAAGATCATGTTTGATGAACCAATCACACACACAGGTGCCTTTGAAACTTAAATGGAATCATGATCGTGCTATGATTTAACACAACAATGAGTGGAAAAACCATAAATCGACCAAAAGGAAAGATCTCAGGCTGTGGGTAACCCATAATTTTTTTTATTTTCAAACAAATTTATCACAAATAGGAAATACAGAGACTCGATCAAGAAATGGTCTCTGAAGTCAGAGACCCCATGTTCTCTTTTGAAAAAAATGACCACAGTTATTTAACTGGTAAACAAAAATATTGACAGAAGCAAAAGGTTCCTGAGGAGAATTAGAAACAAGTCGGGCTCAATAGAACCAAGTTGGGTTCTTGAGAGTTTGGTTAATATTCAAAAACACAGAGAGATCGTAATCATTTTACCTCATAAAATAAGTTACCACCGAGAAACAACCATAGCATAGGTAATCAAGTATATTCTTGGAATAAAAGAGAGTCGTGCTCTTTTGAAATCACCACAGTATTTTAACTTATAACCTCAAAATCTTGACAGAGCTAAAAAGTACCCAAGTAGAAACAAAACAATTTGATCTCAACAACCTAGGCACACACAGATGCCTCTTAAAACTTTATTGCAGAGAGGAAACAAGGACTTGTTAAGCTATAAATAGTGGCACATTACCCCTTAATTGGGGCATATTACATTAGTAATGTTATTTTATTTATGTTAGCTTGGGCCCATTAGTTGTAATTGTACCTCCTAGTCTCCTATATATACCAAGGAGACATTTTCATTTGGAATCATCATTTATTGGGAAATTTATGTGGTGTATAAGGAGGTTTCCCCCTCGATGAGGATTATTATTTGAAATTATATATTTTTCAAGGCATTGAGTACTTATTCTGAGGTTTTTCTATTCTATCTTGATATTTGGTTCTTAACATTTGGTATCAGCGCTGAAGGTCTTGGAGTTTCACTGCTACATCTGAGACACCTTGGCATTTTCACTATAATTGGTTTTCTAAGACGTTTCAAAAGGAACCCCTTGGAGGATATTTAGTAGATAGATCAAGGTACGTTGGGCTCAAAGTTCATCTCCTGAGACCTTATACTTTCAGAGATACGACCTGTGCAAGATAGGGTTTTGGAATTATCCTAAACTTAATCATTGCGAAATTTTCACTATGAAATTTTTTCTGCAACGTTTCAGACTCTGAAATCTGGAGGATATTCACATAAATTATTAAGGTATCTGTGATACAAATTTTAGCTTCTAGGTCATCTTACAGTTGTAGATACACCCTGTGGAATATAGGGTATATGACTAGTCCTATTGACTAGTCTCAAGAAGGTGGTCTAGGTAAAACAATCATAAATTTTTCCTTGAGTATCAAAATTGAGTGAGACCAGTTGCATTGGATAGTGGAAAATATGTAGTATTTTTGGTACAATTTTCATAATTGTATATCAGTTATTTTGTGTGGGGTACTCTATACAAGTGAGATCTCCTGGAAAGGCCAAATCAACAAGTTGTGGGGAAGTTACCATAAATTCCACTTGGCACATCCAATTTTGATCAGACCTCTGGCATTATAGAGAAGAAATACCAGAGAACTACAAAAAAAGAAAGTTTCATACCCAGAAGAGCCAAAATTTTGGAGATACAATAAAATAAAAATTGTCTAGAAGAACCACCTCAAAATCAAGGTTTAAAGTGATACTTATCCAACATGCCACCAAAAAAGGGAACTTCTACACCAAATAAGCTTCCATACAGTCCTACTTGGACTCTTGATGAAGGTGAAGAAATGCGTAGGGACATAAATTATTTACAAAAGAAGACAGTAACAAAAGATGAACTAAAAGGGATGAGTGTTGTTTGTTTCTCTAGTTGGCCATAGATTTATTTCATTCTTTATTTGGTGTGAGCAACATCGACCCTCACTGTTCACATAGAATGCAAGGCTTACCTTCATAATATCCAGAAGAATACACTCCTTTTCTTCCTAATTCACCATAGGGTCCTTCTCCTGAAGGAGCAGCCAATAACGACGCGTCCTCTGAGATTGGAAGTTCTACTCCATTGGTAGAGTCAACACTTCTTGTAAATCCATTATTAAGTGTTATACAAGATCCACTTTTTCTCCGAAGAAAATCGTTGGGAGACATTGTTATTGAAGACTATACTAGAATACCTACTGGACCTTACGTAGAGTCTGGAGTAGACGATCCACCCTTTCAGAGTGAATCATTTAGAACTTTGGTTCATACTGCTGGAATTTTTAATCCTAGCTCAGTCCCCATCCGTTCTTTTTGGGGGACCTCCTCGAGACACGATATTTTTGATAAAATAGGAATGATCCCAAATAAACCTATGTCATCACATACACCCGTGATTTCCAGTGCTTATACAGTACCTTTAGATCATTTTATTGGCACGACTAGTAATGTTGTCACAGTTTCAGACCAGTTGTTGGTTGGTTCTCATACAATTCTTCCCCTCTAGCTCACTAGCTCTACTGTGGTCCCACAAGTTACACATGTTTCTGTCAGAAGCTTGGTCATAACTCAAGCTCCTATTGGAACATCACTTCCATCTAGATCAAGTTCATCACTTCCACCTGGGTACAATGCTCTTACTACTTCTATTTCTAATCTTTCCCAGAGTCCATCAGGAGGGCCTAATATTTTTATTCCACCTGGGTATAATGCTTCTAGAAGTTTTGTTCCCACACATACCTAGGTTCTCTCTAGAGGGCCTAACATTCCCCCTCCACCTCCACCTGGAGGATCTAATCATCCTATCCCAAGTAGCTCCAATCAAGTTGGAGGCACCAGTCCTTCTCTCACTTCTGGTTTTCAAATTCCTATTGGAGGCCAACCTCAAGTTGGGTCCAACCCCAAGTTGGGGGGCAACCTCAAGTTGGGGTTCAACCCCAAGTTGGGTGGAAACCTCAAGTTGGGGGGAAACCCCAAGTTGGGGGTCTTAACCCAGTGTACGGACAATATACACCTGAATTACAATCTCAACATTGGAATTTTCCTTTCCAAGGAAATCAACAACCACCTGGGAGGAAAAATCCTCAAGTAAATTATTTTGTACCCTCTAATATCGGGAAACCATATCCAGGCTCTGCAAATCCTACCTGGGGTCAATATTTTCTATCTAATGCTCCTTTCCAAGGTAGCATACCCAACCAACCAATACATGTTGGGTACTTGACTCAAAACTCTCCACCACTGAATTTGATAGGACCCTCTAACTATCTATATACTTCTTATGATTCTACTGGTATACCTACAATATTTCCTCCTCAAAATTACCAGTTTCCTCAAGTGAATAGACATTTGTCATTTCTAGCTACTTTGGATTTACCGGATTTATCTAGGATTTTGAATGATCATATTTTGCATTCTCCTTATTGGCCATTCATACCTACCAAATTACCATCATGCATTCCTAAGTTTGACGGTCGATCAGGAGAAGACCCAAATAATCACATCATGACATTTCATCTTTAGTGTTCATCCAACTCCTTGATGGATGACTCCATTAGATTACGTCTTTTCCAACGAACTCTTATGGGTTCAACAGCCAAACGGTATATCAAATTTTCACGAGGATTCTTCAATGATTTCAACACCTTAGCTATGGATTTCTTAACACATTACCAGTTACCGATACGATATGAGGTAGGAACTGAAATTTTGATTTCATTTAAACAATCCTCTTCTACTCATATTTCTAATCATATTCATGAGTGGAGGAGGATAAGATGCTTAATCAAAGTTCCCCTTCCTGATCAATTGTTGGTTGAGTGGTTTACCAATTCACTCATCGGTCCTATATCCCGTGATGTTTTCATGGGCAGTGTCATCACTGAAGAACAAGCAATCAGTCGTGCTCAATACTTGGATCTTGTTTATTCATAAACAAACAAACTATATGACTTCATCCCTGATGCTCCTACCCCATCTACAAATCCAACCCGAATGCCTCCAGTATATTCTCATGCTATTGATGGTGTGATTGGAACTTTTAATGCTAAGACTCAGTCCAAACATGCCAGTCATTCCAATCCCAAATCTACTACTGCTAATGTACAAAATACTGCTCCTCTGAATCCTTCTCCTGGTAAAACTTCTGAGGTTAATATGGTTCAGTCTATAGTGACTGGTAAAAATCAAAATAAAAAGAAAAGGAAGGGTAAGAATAAAGAAGATAAAAATAATAATCAATAATCTGATAAACCTAAGACTCAGCCTATTGATGACAAAGAAAAGAGAAAGCCTTGTTATCCTTGTCTTATTTATGGTGAGGATCATTATATGAAAGATTGTCTAAGATGTGTTGAGGTTACTAAGTTCCTGCAAGGGATTGGGACACCTCCTACACTCGTCATTTTTTCACAACCTTTTCCTTCTCAGCAACAGGCCTAATTGGTTATTCATGAACAACCTTCTCCTTTTACTACATTTTTATGTACTAATGTGTACTAGTGACTCCAAAAAGAACGAAGTTGCAATCACTACTCGAGCTAAAGATTATTCTACTTATAAAGAGCAAGTTGATGATTCACCAACTCCATTGGTTCAACCTCCTCCATCGAATTCACCTCCCAATGGTCCTCTTCATATCGAACGACCGAGTCTAGATACAGTTCTTCATCCTCCTCCTAAGGTGTTGTTCATAAGTCGTCATTTAACCCCCATGCACACACAACTCAAAACTATAGTATTGTAGAAGATATTTCATAGACACCTTCTACGATGTCGGCTCTTGAAGTCCTTCAAAGTTGTTCTATGCAACATAAGACACTGTTAAAGAATATTGGTGGAATTAATCCTACAGATAAAAACTTGATAATCTTTGACTTGGAAGATCACATTCCAAGACTCCCTCATCAATTATCATTTCAAATACAATTCATTGTGGAAAATAAGAACATTTGTCGAACAGTTGTTGATGAAGGAGCTTTGACTTGCATCATGTCTGTTACTTGTTGGAAAGCCATTGGTTCTCCTTCTCTTACCGAGTCACACAATGCTCTAAATTTTTTTAATGGTACAATATTTAAACCTTATGGTGTTCTTCCTTCATTATCTATCTCATTAGAAGCCAAGGAGGTTACTATTGAGGTTGAGGTGTTTTATGCACCTCTCAATTACAACCTTCTACTTGGACATAATTGGATTGATTCTATGCATGCATTTGTTTTTGCTCTTTTCCATGTGATACATTTCCCTCACCAAGGAAAAGTTGTTACCGTAGATCATCTCGCCTTCTTTAGTTCCGATTCACTCACTAATAATGTTCCTTTCATTGTGAAAACACCTCCTGGTTATGAGAATGTCGGTGTGGGTCTTTTAAAGGATTCATCATTAATGGGTACTTTACCCCTTCCACCATCCGATGTTCCTCCTCCTTTTTCCGCTTCTATTAACATGATCTCGACCTTTATTGGTGAAACACCTATTCCTTATGACCCTTGGATAGTACCTATCTCTAACGCCTATCTTCATTATGGTGACTGAATGCCTTTAAGTCTGGTAGAATTGGCTTATCAAACTATTCAATCGACAACTCCTTCTCCTCGTTGTCTCTTAGATATGTCTCTTGATCCATTTCACGTGGTATTTCACACTGATGAGATGATCATTATAGTTGTTTCCATGGAATATACCCCATGGGATGATGGGCATCATCATTCTATCCTCTTCCTGGAACCTAAGACTATCGAGAGTTACCAACAGATTTTGACTCCATCCACTGTCGATACTATACCCCCTATTCCTGAACCAACACGTGATGTTTTGTACGAAGGGAACTTGGGAAATATTTCACCCACCATCCCTCTAGATATTTTTATTAAGCCTGGAATCGTGGAAAATGTCCATATCGGTGCCTCATGTTCTCCTGATGAGATTTGAATTTACAAGGCTCTTTTCCAAGAATTTCGTGATGTTTTTACATGGAGTTATGAAGAGATGCCTGGAATTGATCTAGATATTGTTGTACATGGTATTAAGACTTACCTGGACTCTAAACCCATTTGACATAGACTTCTCCTAGTCCATCCACCCAAAGCTACTACTATTAAACTCGAAGTTTAAAAACTTCTTAAAGCCGGTTTTGTCTACCCTATAGCGTTGACTGATTGGGTGTCTAATCTTGTTTCAGTTACGAAGAAACAAAGAATGATCCGTGTTCGTGTTGATTATAGGGATATCAACAATGCTTTTCCTAAAGATAATCATTCAACCCCTTCCGTTGACCAGATCGTTGACGATTGTGTTGGGAATGAAATCTGTTGAACAACTGAGAGGGGGGGTGAATCAGTTGTCACTGTGATTAAACAATTATGACCATTTTAAAATATTTACAGAACACTCAATGATGATCACAATAATGTAGGGAAGTAAGGAATAGAATATTCAACATCAATCACACAAATGAAATATACAGAGACATATATTTCCTGAGGAAACCCATAAAGGGAAAAACCTATTCTTCTTGATATGATAAGTAGTCTTTATATTTTGTACATTATTATTCTTATGAGCACCAAATCCTTTTGAGGATACCACCTCTATTTTACAAGTAACAACTTGCTAAGAGCACCAACTCTCTGATTTCTCTAGCACCCACTATAAGGAAGCACCAACTCCCTGAGTGTTCCAGCATCAACTAGATGGAAGCACCAACTCCCTGAGTGTTCCAACATCAACTGGATGGAAGCACCAACTTCTAGTCACACAGGAACCAACCTGTATAAAAGAGAACAATAGTTCTCCCTTGCACCACCCTACCACCCTGGTTTTTCTGGCTACAACCAGATGGAAGATACAAATCCTTGTGTTCAAGTACCCACTTGAAACTCTGAGGAAAACAATCCTCCCAAGAACCTCCCTACCACCCTGAAATATAAATATTTTCTTTCTTAAATTTATCACAGTGATACTGCATTTATCAATGGCTTACCAGTCTCATCATAGTTTTTCTACACTTCTCTTCTCTGCCTATATTAGTGTCTTTCTGCTCACACATTGTGCTTTATATTCTCCTGCATTTTATACTATGTGCACCCTACGCATTCTATGTGCTATGCCTTCACATGCTCTCCACTGCATCACTATTATGCCCTACAGATTGTTCATTGTATATCTTCCTGACACCTTCATAGCTCACGAGTGGAGCCACGATCTTCTCTATTCTATTCTCTATCTCACGTTGAGTCCTCTGTATGATCATCACTCAAACTCTTTGTCTTCTCTTGCATTTACCTAATCTCTTCATCATCAGTGGGCATTATCCTGAGATTCCTTGGCTTCTCTGGTAGTCGCAACTCTTTGTCTTCTTTGTCAGTTACAACCAGTTGTCTTTGGCTTCTTTTCCTTCTATGCCCCTTCCTTCATGTGACCACCGATGGTGACCAAATGCCTATTCAGAAGGCGTTTCTTGATCTCGGTCTAGTGAGAACTAGCTCCATTTATCGATATGACCTTGGGTGATGATATCATGTGACCACACAATTGCGGGTGCGTCCAAAGGTGGTTTGGATCAAACTGCTTTTCACCCCACAATTTACCTCGAGCCCCCACGCATCCTTTCTCTAAAATCGTGGTTTATATTGCGGCCCGCTTAAGAAAAATTAATACCCAAGCATGTTATGGCCCTACAATGCAACGAGACCATCGATATTACAATCTTGACGGTGCTCCTGAATGGACAGTTCAGATCTGATATTTACACTCATCCTTTCATTGTTCAATCCGACGACTAGGACTTAATCAAACATTGATATGGACAGTTGTCGGAAGTTATCCCTTCAGAACTTCAAGATTTAAACTATTCAAACTTACACTATCCTTCCATTATATTGTGATCAATGGTTGAGAATACACCCAAAGTAATATTTCAGATCGGACGAATCATGTCCTTGCTGAGGTGGTCTGCTGACGTGGGTGAGACATGTAGCAGTGTAGTGGAGTGTGACATCAGAACGTGGAGGTGGTATGTATGAATGGTTTGGTGGTTTACTTGGAGGGGGTATGAGGTAGTAAGTGGTAATGAGCGAGGGGGTCCGAGTTAACAGAAAGGTGACATGTATGAGGGTCCCACATGGAAAATACCACCAGCTCGGACCCCCCACCCCCATGGTTAAAGGAAGAAATCTCGAGGGGGTATGATATGCCCTGTCAACCGTAGATCTGAGTGCCCAATTCTCAATTGTTGAGATTAGCGCACCCTTATTCTATCTTATCCTATCCTTTCATTTTAGAGTGATTTGACAGATGAAGTTTAATTCAGATGATCTAATAGTTGAGGATTCATTTCGGCTCTCTGGGTCTCCGGACATCAGAGATTTAAAATCTCAAACTGACGCTTTTCCCATACGCCAAACTTTTGGAGTTGAAAATCCTCTGACAGATGTCCCTCATCTCATCGACGGTCCTCGTTCACTTCGAGAATTTGGCCTTTCAACCAAATTAATGGTTGTGCATCCCCTTTCTCGATCAATGGTCGAGATCTCCTTTGGGTATCTGGACTTTGGAGATTTTAAACCTCAAACTTAAACTCTCAAAGTGATTTCTCCAGATCTTAACCTCCTCACTTATTTATACCCGAAACAAATGGTGTTCGTTGGATCAGGATCTTATATCAATGACCCGATTTTCCTGCAATGCATCTCTTCTCTCCTTCCACCCGAAAATGATTCGACAGTTGATGAGAATTTGGATTTGATCGTGATCTCAAATCTCATCCCTTTCTTATCTTGTCCTTACACTAATTCAATCCAATGATCATCGCATTTTGTCCAGATTCGATGTTCCACATTCATTTCAAATTTCGGGCTTTAGGTAATTCAACTTTCAAGTTGCCAATTCTTCCAAAGTGACATTCCCTGAACAGTAACCTCCTCACAAATCCACTGGATCTAACAATTGTTGGTCTTCTGGATCGGTGATCCAACGACCACTATCGCTCTTCCTCCTGAGCTTTGATTCCTTCTGCACACTCTTCCAGTAATCATGCCATTGTCATTGTTGTTCTTTCCATCAATGACAAGCACACACTTTCCTATAAATCAAGCCAACAATATCCCCCTTTGGCATTGATGGAAACCCTAAAAGGATGCACTATTCTTCTTGGACCTCCAACTATAACATCCATACCACTTCTTTTCTCCCCCTTTGACATAAATGTCAAAGAAAACATGCTCCCCCTGAGCAGTTGCAGTATTTTTTCTAAGGTATCAGATATTCAACCAATACATACTCCCCTGACAGGATGGACTCTCTTAGGTTGATAATGGGTTCACCCCCAACTTCTGGCGTAGATACTCAAATTGAGATTTTGCAAGCGATTTAGTGAAGATATCAACAACATGATCTTTGGATGGAATATAATGCAAAGAAACAACAATGTTGGTCACTTGTTCGATCAAGAAGTGATACTTGTTGGAAGATTGGTTGTTGTCATTGATGTCAACCCTCGTCATGGGTTTTGGACCGCAAGATTGATGAAGGTATTTGGACATGAAGGAAAATGCACATGTAGATACAAGACCCATGGATGGATAGTATACATCATGTTGTTTCCGATGGTATGTGACACGTCACGTGGATCCTCATGGTTGAGGAGAAATGAATTTTTGAAGATGACAAAGTGAATTGAAGAAGGAAGTACATGTAGGCCTTGAAGAAAATTAAAGAAAATAATTACAAAATAATAAATTGTCAGGCCGGCCCTAATGTTAAAATGAAGTGACATAAATGGTATAAATAAATATCATTATACATTCATTTGATACACAATTCAAATTTCATAGGAAATCAAAAGTAAAGAAGGCTGGATTTCAAGGGAGGATGAAGTCTTTTGGTGATGTGTTCTAAGGTATGTTATTTTCAGGTCATCTTACCATTTTTTCTATAATTTTTTTTATAGAACGATTCAGATGGTGAAATTTATATGGAACTGAGAAGACATATCAAGGTACCCGTGGTAAAAATTTCAACTCTTGATTCGCTATAATTATGGAGATACACTCTGTGGAAGATAAGGTTTGTGACCAGTCCTGAAGCTAGTCAATAAACAGGTGTTCCAGATAAAACAGTCATAACTTCTTCATTGAGAATCCAAATGACGTGGGACAAATTTAATTGGAAAGAGTGCAAACTTTAGTTTCTTATGTGTGAGTTTCCAAATCTTATGTTAAATATTGAGTGTGCAACATTCTGTACAAGTTTGGTCTCCTGAATAAACCAGAATTGAACAAGGTCTACCATTCTCTCTAAAACTTCTTTTTGGAGAGGATTCAAGGAGTGAAAATTGGAGGGGTTTCAGAGAATACATTGAGTAATATTATCTATAGGATCAGAGTACTCCAAGAATTGAATAATTTCAGAAATTGAAGAAGTCTTAGGAAGCATTATCAGGTTCTATGTGATGATTGGTTGATGGTGATGATTTAGTGTAAAGTTTTATTATCTCTCGTATATTATTGGGCGGAATGAAGGGGAAAGGATGGAGAGTTAAACTATCTCTTGATATTGGAGGATTGTATCTTCCTCTTGGAGATTTATCCCTCCCTTTACATTTGGAAGCTATAGCTACCTTTGGAAGTCATTACTTCCCTTGAACAATAACTATTGATTATTTCTCATATATTGTGCATGGTGTATTGTGGTGTATTGGTGTAACTCTTATACTATTGTTCATTGCTCATTGGATATAATTGAATGGTTTAAATATAAGTTGAAAAAGGTTTTAAATTGTACTTTATACTGATTCC
>JASDQU010190005.1:0-20242 GCA_032191745.1 Picea mariana
AAATATAAATATGAATCCCATCTCTATTATCAACCATGAAGAGAAGGTTACAAACATCTAAGAATGCCTACAATGATCACAACAATGTCATAAAACCTTATCCTCTTATCCACCAATGATATCCTCACATAACCATGAATGTTGCAAACCAAATTAGGTTCGTCAAACCTTCCCTCTTAACAGTAAACATAACCTTAGCATACATGTGCCACCTCATTGTTATCATAATGATGACGCTTTGATCATAATGGAAAGTGAGTGTCTAATGCGACGGGTTGAGCACTTTGCTTTGCATGAAATGACTCTTCTATTAACATTTCTAATTTTGAAGAAAAATAAAATGATTGCTTCTCAACATTTCTTCATTTTTAAGAACAATGAAATGATTGCTTGTTTGAAAATGTAACAACAAAAAGTATATAGTCTCTCCTTAACAGAGTAATTGATTTTTTTTAAATGATTGGCCTCTTTCCAATATTTTCAATGCCCATGGAGCATGTGACAAATAAAATATTTTGATTTATTTTAATTTTAAAATTATAAAATATTTAAAAAATTAAAATATAAATATTTTGTATTTAAGTTAAAATGAATACGTGATTGTTACTATTAATATAAATTTATTTCAAATTTAAATTTAATTACATTTAAAAAAATGAAAACATAAATTTATTAATATTTAAAAAAAAACAATTTATTTTATTACATAATTTAGAACAATTTATTATAAAACAATTTATTTTAGAACTCAACGTAAATTGTATGGACATATAATTTGCTACACTGTTGTTTGTTTGTTTTCCCAACGACATAGTATGGTTTGCTTCACCCTGCTAAATATAACTTATTAGTATGGTTTGCTGACCAAAAAAAAGATAAATAAAATATTTAAAAAAAATCAATTAGTTTTTTTTAACATTTTATTTTTAAGTTCTAAAATATTGGAAATAAGTTTACCTTAATAGACATAATTTTGATTAATAGACATAATTTTGATGGAGTAACATCTTAAGAGATCTTGTTACATATATTTTGAAATTGAAATGTAATTAGACATGAATATTGATCTTGTTACAAATATTTTGAAATTGAAATGTAATTGGACATTATAATGGACATTTTTTTCTCATTATCCACCTTCTTGGTATCATAAGATGGTCAAACTTCTTTCTTCCCATAGTGTTTTAGGAATTATCCAAAAACCCATTTCATGAGAATTCATTTTTATTTTAACAATGTTAATTTTCTTTTTTAAGCTAAACTACCTATAACAAAAAAGTATTTTTGATATTCTATATAAGATTAATGACATCTTTTTTTTTTTTTTTTTGTTAATTTGTGTGGGACCTATTGGCTACGCGATTAACCTGTGGCTTGAGAAACCGCGACACAGGGGCATCTAAGCCGTCAAAATCACACCCTGAGCCACACCAACCCTTAACATGGTTGGATTTTTTGTCCCCGCAGGTTTCGAACCGGTGACTTTAACATCACGAAGTGGCTTAACAACACACTCCGTCACCGACTGTCCTACACCTCGGGGACAGATTAATGACATCTTTATGGTACATTAAATTTCTCTTATCTTCTATTTTTTCAACACATCATAATTTCTCCTATGATAATATTTTTAATGATAACAATATTTTATAAATAATCTCCTCCTATATTCTTTAATGATTTAACTTTTATACCAACTCTCTTACCTCACAAACAACTTTCATTAAAATTTAAAACAATTAAAATTTTTATTTTAATATTTATGTTAATTATATTATACGTATAAAATATAATCATACACACATACTTTATGAAAAGATAAAATAAAATATATTATTATAATTTTAAAAATATAAATTATATTTTAAAATTCTTAAAAAAATATTACAATTCCAAAACTTTACATCTATATTAAACAAGGGTTGCATGGCAACGCAGTCCCTGCCGATTTAGTTGGGAAATACATGTTGAACAATGAAACTTAATATAACTAAATACAAGTAATGAATATTTTTTGTCAAAAGATAATAATCGAGGGTTGTTTGTTACTTAAAATGTATAATGAACGTATGCTGAGTAACATGGGCAATTTATGTATCTAATAGTCTATAAAATCTTTACGGCATATGAAACTATCTGGGAAATTATTTTCATTATTTTCATTATCAATATATACTAAATTATAATATTTTTTATTACTAAAAAATATTAATAATAAATAAAAACTTTATCATCAATTTGTTTTATTACTCCGATCTTACTTCATACTTCATAATTGTGAGGACCAAAAATTAATAATATAATAAAAATAAAATTATCATTAGATTCATTCATGACTTTGCATCATAATTGTGAGGAACAAAATGATATAAGCGATTCTACAACTTTGGACAGCCTAGACGTAATGTGGTTTGAACTCATCGCTATAGTCCCAGGCCTTTGGCAGGGACTAATAAACTATTATAGATTTAAATTTGATTTAATTATTAAAATAAAATTAATAAAATTAATAATATAATAATATAAAATCTTATACGCTATGAAATACATATTTTAGATTTAAATTTGATTTAATTATTAAAATAAAATTAATAATATGATAATATAAAACTTATATGCTATGAAATACAGATAAGATTTGAAAGTATAATGAATTATTAATAACCACCGGTCCCGACGAATTCGATGGAGACGCTGTTGGGAATTCCTCGAAATGTAAGCCCAACACCAGTCTCCGGAGTAATCGAAGTGCCTGGGTATAAGAGCGTGTACGGAACCTCTGCAGGGCCGCGCCTGTTCGGCAAGCTTGGATCATGGTTCCTCATCTCAATATTTTTCTCTATGTCACTTAGACTGGAGCGAAACCGTTCGAAGGTTGTTTTTACACGAGAGTCATCTGTCCAGACGGAGGCGGAGCCTTGCCCCAGGTAAACCTCGTCGCTGGAATGCTTCGATAGAAGCTCCAATACAGCCATGGTCGTAGCGACAGTCCTTTGGTTCGACACAGTTTTCAGGAAATACGCTTCCCGGTCACGAAGGAATTTCGAGTATTGTGGCCCGGGACTTGAAGTTAACTTCCGTTGAGAGAGTGAGCTTACCGGCCGTCAAATCCCCGGGCACGACTGATCTAGCAGGTCGTCATGTTGCCGTACAGGAATTAAGAGTTAAATGCTGCTTACAGGCAAATATTATTTAAATATTATTTAATGCATGGAAAGACGTGAAGGCAGCAATAAGACTTTAAACTTATGAACCAATAAAACTGTGACAAATATATATATATTTTTATTTTAAAATATATTAATATAAGTTTTCTAAGCTAAACATTATAGTTTCTAAAAAATTTGAAAGTCAGACCTAAACTAATAAACAATCAACGATGAACTCATCGCTATAGTCCCAAGCCTTTGGCAGGGACTAATAACAAAACTAATAAAACAAATTAAAAAAAAACTTAGCTCTATTACTCTCCCAACTTATTCCCAACTTATAAGAGACCTTTTATTTCACATTGTGCATATTTACACTTACAATGGAATTTTAAGTATAACTCTGCAGTACTGATTAAGGAAAATAAACATATAACCATATATGTCAAATAAGAAAAGAGAATGAATTTGCTTCACACCTCCATTAGCATATTCTTAAATTGACATGACCGAAGTGTATTTTTTTTAAGTGAGTGCTATATGACTCATCGTAAAGCTTACCGATCATTATTAGTGAAAAATATTTTAATGGTTAATACTTTCCATTTAGTTAATTTTCGTTCCTAAAAATATTTAATTAAACACAAAAATAGGCGAATCTCGATGTCAAAATGAGTTGATACTATAAAAATACTTATCATATTCCTTCATTCTTTTTGTTCAAATAAAATACTCTTGCTTAATTATTTTTTTACATACATACTGTGCATTATCCATTTGTCTCCTCTTTTGGCTATTTGCTTGTTTCAATGTGGGCCCTGATGGCAAAAAATGATTCTTATACTCTTCTTTCTTTTTGGATTGCCTTCAACTCTTTCACATGGTCACATTCCATTGATCCACAGCCATAAATACATGCTGTGCTAAAACCAATTTCCTTTTCATTTCAAAATGAAGATGAATAATAATGTATGTATAAGATATTGGTTTTAGTTTTTTTCAAAATAAAAAGGTGGTACCTGTTATATTGACATCATTAAAATACAAGATCGTGTGTGATGCCAGCTGTCTCGTCTAAGCAGGAAACCGAGACAGCTGGGCATCCATGTCCAAATGTGGCCCTGTAGCTTAGTTGACAAAATTTAACAAAGTTTTCTAGAGCGACGTCCTGCCCGAAGGAAACCAGGACTTATGGTCGCCAGCATGAAGCTGATTATTCTATCTATTACTAAGACAGCCTGAAAACTATCTGACATAAAGCTAAAAATGTAGCAACGACACCAAAACCTGTATGAACCTCGAAGCCGGGCTGCCAGTGCTATAACTCTGAGTGCCTCCATCTAGCCGGGAAGAAGTAGGGGCGTGCACAGGTTAGACATTGTTTTTTGGACGATGCTCGAGAATGTGCGGCGAAAAACATATCTAGCCGCTGGTCCATGCGCTCCAGGCAGAATGCTTGGTCGTCCAGCTTGCTTCTGATTTCGAAAAGAAGGTTGAGGTATCCCCAATCCTCTGTTGAAGGTTGCTCCCAACAATGGCTTTCCCTGGACTCCTCCCTGACGGCCGCGTCTGCTACCCTTGCCCTGTGCTGATGGCGCTCTTGCTCTGCCTCTGTGTTTTCTTTGGTGGGCTCGGGAGGAGCCTCCTCGACTACATAGCAAGGGGAGTAAGGCTCGGGAGGAGCCTCCTCTACTACATAGCAAGTGGGGGGGTTTGGCTCATCACCTACGGGTTGTCTAGTGCAATGCGAGCCAAGGCTCGAGCTCGGGTTCCGATTAGCCAAAGCGATGAACATGGTGTGCCTGGAATGGCTTGTCGGGTTGGCTTGTGGGCTGACCTCTTCCTCTCGCTCCTTAGGAGGCAGACGTGATCTGGTCCTCCTTTGCCGAGCAACAATTGCCATCGCCCTCTCAAAATCCTTCTTTCGTTTGCGCCTGGACTCCGCTGCATACCAGGCATCACCTCGTCGCGGTTTCCCTCGAATACGAGGCATGGCGGAGTCCCTATGGAAGATTTGAATGCCGCCTGCGTGTCCAATTGCCCCGGAAGAGCGTGGCTACTGAATGTTGTTGCTGTGCGAGAGGGACTGGAAGGAGGCTGCTTCTTCTCGGGTGCAGCTGAGAGCTGGAGGCCTTCCAAACCAAATTGCTAATAGGTGCTGCAACCCGGAGAATGAACGTTATAAACACCACACTTGCCATATCCCAGGCATTAATCTGCTCCATTAATCTCTGCGCATTAGTGCTCTGCTGTTGAGTACCTTTCGCTTACGCGATGGGCCTCTTCGGTATGCCTCTCCTGCTGCGAGTCATGTGGGGCAAATGTGCGAGGCAAGACGCGCTGGTGGATGCATTAACGCAGCGTCCTGGCTCTGCCCAAGTGGCTCTATCGCCGCTCTTATCACCCCATCCGGGGAATAAGATATTGGTTTTAGTTAATATTGTTTATTTTAATAATTTAAAAAAATATTTTAAATTTAATAATTTTTATCATAATAATATTTTAATTTAATTTTCAAAATAATTTTATATTTATTAATAAATATATTTAAAACAAAATTTATAAATGCTTAAATAAAATAAAGGAAATAAAAGGCAAATTTTGACTTTTAAATTAACTTCACACTTATTAGTCCCTGCCTGAAAGGCCAAGGGCAGGGACTATAGCGATGAGTTCATCGCTGACTTTCAATTAGTTAGTAGTTGACTTTAAAATTTCCCATAAATTATAATGTTTAGCTTAGGAAATTTTTATTTATATATTTTAAAATAAAAAATATATATATTTGTTACAATTTGATTGGTTTATAAGTTTCAAGTGTCATTGCTGGCTTCGCGTATTCCAATGTACTTCAATTAATGTTTACTTAACTTCTTTCCATATTTTATTTTGAAAAAATAATTACGTTGATTTTTTTGTCAAAGGCCGCAGTCAGACATGTCGAGTCGGATGAGCTTCGTTAAGTTCCCTAGCTGCGGCGGGATCCCGCCGGAATAACTGTTGTAGTGGCCGATGAAGAGGTATTGCAGGCCGGTGAGTTTGCCAAGCTCCCGCGGCAAGGTGTCGCCAAGACCGTTTCCGTTGAGGCCCAGGTAGTGGAGGTGGAGGCTCGTCAGGTTGGTAGCAGGCAGGGATTTGTATTTTTATTTTAAAAAAATAATATATTTTTTAAATCAAAATGTATAAATAGATTCAGTATAATACTAATTTAATTTAATAATACTAATTTTATTAATTAAGAAATTATAGTATTAATATAAATTATAACTCAATTAATTAAAAAAAAATTGTGCTAATTAAATTCATATATTGTTAATTTAATTTAAAAACAATAATTTTATTAATTAAAAAATTATAATATCAATAAAAATTATAACTAATAGCATAAAAAGTTTTGTGATCCAACATTGGATACTTCATAGGATATTTGATTTTAGTGTCTAGGGAATGACGTAAGTATTTTGTTGTTTAACATTAAAATTTATTGTTTTGATTAAAAATTTATTTTTATAAATAAATAAATTAGAAAGATGAATGGGTTCCTCATTTATTGATGGATATATAATAGTTTTGAAAATATATAAAAAAACTAATATTATCTTTGGAACATAAAAATACCTATCATTAATATAAAAAAATAAAAATAATATAAAGTTATTTTAATTTTTTTTAAATAATACAATTAATTTAAGTTATTCACATCACATAATTTTTTAATTAATAGAAAGTTATTCTATTTTTTTAAATTAGTTTATAAAGTTGTTTTTATTTTTTTTAAATCATAAAAAAATATTTTAATTTTTTAATTAATAGAAAGGTTTTTTTATTTTTTTTAAAATTAGTTCATAAAGTTATTTTAATTTTTTTTAAATAGTAGAACTAATTCTCATCACWCAAATTTATATTTTTATTCAGATTATATTATCTTTCAAATATAGAGATATCTTATTATTTTATTTTAAATAAAATTTTAAATAAATAGATTTTAAAAATTTTAATAAAAGAAATTCATCTTACTGTTTATTATACATTTTTAATAGCAAACAA
Source organism: Picea mariana (assembly GCA_032191745.1). Classification (NCBI taxonomy): domain Eukaryota; kingdom Viridiplantae; phylum Streptophyta; class Pinopsida; order Pinales; family Pinaceae; genus Picea; species Picea mariana. The sequence continues at coordinate 7,197 of JASDQU010190005.1, forward strand.
CCCTCAATTATTGACAAAAAATATTTATTACTTTTGCATTTAGTTATATTAAGTTTCATTGTTCAACATGTATTTCCTAACTAATTCGGCAGGGACTGCGTTGCCATGCAACCCTTGTTAATATATGTACTAACTCCATAATTGAAATGAAATCAAATACACTTGAAATAAGACAAAGCAAATATAAAAATGGTTGTAATACATAGTCAACATCCAAAAGTGTTTTCTTGTTTTTAATAATTTTTAATAATTTTATATGGTGAAAGTAAGAAAAAAAATTTGGATGTTGTTTTTTTTATGATGATGATTAACGTACACTAAGATTAAATTGGTCTATCGGACCTTAAGAGGGTAAGTAATCTATCGGACCTTAAGAGAGTAAGTGACTACTTGTGATTCTTTAGAATTTTGTTTATCTGCTCGAAAAGTGTTAAGAGAAGCTTTCCAATATCACCATAGTTTTGTTGAGTTAAGAGGTTGGGAAGGTTGGCGGTGTGACAAATATTTTGAAAATGAGATCTAATATGGGTATAGGTTGGACAATCTAAGAGAAGTGATTTTCATCTTCAATCTTCTTAGTGTCACAAAGGTGACACACTCTTTCATCCCATGGCGTTTTAGGAATTGACCAACATTGAGTTTCACTATGGAGCTCGGGAGAATTTGCTCTTATCTTAGCAATGTTTTTTTTTTTATTTACACTTATCAAAACAAATAGATAATTTTGATCTTCTAGATTAGGGTTGATTACATCCTTATAATACCTTAATTTTCTTTTTTCCTCTAACTCTTTATCACACCACATTTTCTCCTTAAATTTTGATTTGATGATATTTTTAATAGTGTATTTCTTCTCCAAATTGGTGTCTTCCATGATTCCCCAATAGTTTAACCAAGACCGGGCATCTTTATGCCATCCTCGCTTGAGTCGATGGTGGTTACGACTCAAATTTGAAGCAATTTTAGGAAGCCTCTTGCCCTCCATTTGTTTAACTTGTTCTTATACATTAGGTATCTAATCATAGTCGTGCTCTCAAAGGGGGGGAGGCTTGTTTCTAAGACGATGATGGGATAGGGTGTATTTCCTTTAATTTTGAGATTATAGGTTATAAAGTTGTTTTGTATTTTCTCTATCTTTCTCCAGGATTCACGAGAGATACTACAACCCCAAACTTCACATCCATAAAGAATAACAGGTGTAACAAGATTCTCAAATGGGAGTTTCTTCTTATCCCAACTCCAAAGATCGATTGATTTACAATTGTTTTCAAGCCCATAATAAGCTTTCCATCCCCCAATAATTCTCTTCTCAATGCTATAATTCCAATTGAGTTTGTGGTGAATATCAATTACAAGATATTTGTATGAAGTCACTTCCTCCAAGTTGTTGTTGTTGTATACGAAGGTATCATAAGTGATCTTATTGGATTTAATAATCACGACCTTAGTCTTATCAGTATTAACAGTCATACCCATATTGGAGCAAACATCCTCAAGGATTCTTAGTTGGTTTTCAGGATCATGGGGACTCCTTGCCATAAGAATGATATCACCGGCATAAAGAAAAAGATTGATGAATACACCGGTGAAAGTAGGACCGACACAACCTACTTTTTCCAAGAAATCTTCTAACTTGTCAATGTATATGCCAAAAAGGGAAGGGGACAAGGGACAACCTTGTTTGACTCCAATATTGCAGTTAATATCTTTCGACCAACCCTCGGTGTTTTTAAACTTATCAATAACATTCTCATACATCCTTATTGCAGCAACCCTCAACTCGAGAGGAACTTTTATCTCGTCCAACCTATTCCAAAGGTTTTTCCTAGGAACCATGTCAAAAGCTTTTTTAAAGTGAAAAAAACAACAGAAAAGATTGGTTTTAGTATTGCAGAACTCCTCTACAATGATCCTAAAGATAACAAGATGGTCCATAGTTGAATGATACCTCCTATACCCAGCCTAGCCTTTAGCTCTTTTACCGTGATTTTCTAGCCAAAGGCTAATCTTCTTTTCCAAAATAATTCCATAAAGCTTGGCTAAAATCGGGCTAATCATAATGATCCTATAATTAGAGGGAATGTTTCTATCCCCATTTTAAAAAATAAGAATAATGAGGCTTTGCATCCAGGGTTTAGGGAATCCCTGCTTGACTGCTAAATTGAAGAGCTTGCGTATGTGAGGGATAAGGATAGGCCCTCCAATTTTAAAAATTTCAGCGTGGTAGCCGTCAATGTCCTTAGCTTTCCCATTTGCAAACCACTTAACCCCGAACTCTAAGTCATCTAAAAAAAGACTTCATCCTTTGTAGGGACAATGGGAATGGTGTCCATGGCATTAGAGAACATGTAAAGACTTTTAACATAGGAATTCCAGTCCCTTAAGGGAATCATATTATTTTCTTTAGTATTGCGGTTTAGAATTTGGCTCGAGAACTTCTTAGGATCCAACTTAGATAGTTGTGAAAGTTGCTCTTTCCTTTATTGACATAGTACCTTTTTTTCCTTTTAATTAGGGATTTGTATGTATTGATCTTATCGAGTTTTAAGGACCCATTAGAAGCATCCCTAAAAAATTTCCTAGCAATTTTACATTCTTTATCATACCAAGGGTTGGTTATTCTATTATTCTTTTTACAAGACACCTCGAAACAAAACTTGTAGTTGTAAAATTATGATAGAGTTCTTCAATGTTGTCCTTATAAATTAAGAGATTTAATTTACTATTTAAATGTTTTAAGAAAGGATCAACTAAGGACATCATAAATTATGATATAGTTCTTCAATGTTGTCCTTATAAATTGGGAGATTTAATTTACTATTTTTTTTTTTTTAAAAAGGGTCAACTAAGGACATCATTTTCTCCATCTTTTTAAGTAGTTAAATAATTTTATTTCAAAATTTTTAATATATTATCGAAAAGTTAATTTAAAAAAAAAGTTATTATAGGAGTTTAATTAGTTGATTTTTTTTTAATGATAGTTAATGTCAAATTTATTGAATACTCACTCATTTGTGAAAAGTAAGTGAGTTCATAATATTTTATTTATGAAAAGTAAGTGATTTCATAATATTTTCTTGAAAATGTGGGATTTCACTATCATAAAAGAAAATAAAATATGAAAAAGTATGATTGAAATTCTACTTCAATTATGTTTATTTAAATTATATGTAAATTAATTAATTATATTATTAGTAGAAAAATATAATATTAATGAGTTTTTTTTAGAATTAAAATTCAATAATTAATATTTAATTAATATTTAATTTTGTACTCTTTGTAAGCATAATAATTAATTATAAATTTTGCATGTCAAAAATCAAATTTCAACTTCTATTGATAAGCATATTTCTTTTAAATATTTTAATGGAAAATCTTGCAAATTTGTAAGCTAAGAAACTTTTTTTTTTATTTTCTTTTTTATTTATCTATATTTAATTAATTGGTTTGAAATTGCTTACATTTTAAATAGTTCTTATTCCATTACATAATTTAAATTGGTCAAAGTGACTAGTTGTGTTTCTTAATTTGAATTATGTGAATCATGTTTCCCCTTCACTCCCCCTAAAAAATCATTAAGTGGGTAATTAATGGTGGAGGAGTTGACTCCTTAGCCATGGCAACATGTTTGCCATGTTTGTGTTTGAATTAACAACACAATTCTTAGGGGGTGTAATAAAGTCTCTTACTATAGTTACACGATTAGATGTTTCTACATCTTTCTTTGGTGTCACTTTTTAGGGATTTTTCATTCGCTCGAAACACTTGTGTTTTTGGATGGTTTGTCCCTAGACAAGCTATGCACTTAAAGGTTGTGTTTTCATAAATTATCTTGTTGTCATGTCCATTTAGAATCTTCACACTCGGTAATGATATTGTCAATTGTCAAGTAAACCTTTAGCAAGTCATGTTATACATAGATTCTATCATAGCTAAGAGTGCTCTTAGCCTCCTAACTTAGATTCATCTTTGAATTTTTTTGATCCATTGAAGTACTTATGCTTCCTAAATGTAGAGTGGAGAATTCAATAATCCCACCTAGACCTTTGTTGTGGAAATGGACATTGAAGTAGGGTTAAATTTTAGGTAACCATGGTTTAAAGAAAATGCCAACTATGCCCCTGTACCATGGCCCCTCTTTCATGACCCCTTTATGATTTCCTAGGTTTCTAAATTAATAAATAAATAAATTTGTAGAACAAAATGTTACTGTATATCTTGGAGTCTAGTTAGACTCGAACCATTCAATGAGAGTTGTAGAAGATGGCCAAAAAAACATTAAATCTACAAATCAAAATGTTTGTCTTTTAGTCATTAATGAACTCTTTGATTTCCTACAAATGAGTTTGAAACTTGGGATAGATTCAATGTTCTTCATATTGAAAGAGTTTGAGTATAGAGTCATCCTTTTTGAAGGGGAATGCACTTTTTTTTTGGACTGCATCATTGAAGGTGGAAGGACTTGAAACCTAAGAAGAAGGTTTGTCCTTAATCTCCCTTGTAGTGGTCGAAGATGACACTTCATTCTAAGAAACTTTATCCTTTGGAATGTCATGATATGGGGATAAAAATATTTCCATGAAAAGTTTCTTGGCCATTATAGGCACACGAATGAAAAAAAAAAAATGTAGTAGTCCTTGAGAAAAAACAATCAACAACTGAAAAATTTTCCATAAATTTTGCAGTTAGATGTAACTTTGTTCTTGTGTTACAATGGTAATTTTTTCAAGGGAAAAAGAGGATAAAATTCCTAGGTTTATGGAGGAGCAAACATCACACACACTTTTTCTACTAGGGAATGATCTACTTAGAAGCCCAAAGGAAAATTTATTGGAAAGACTCAAAATTGTTGCATAAAATTATTTGCACATCTCTTTCTTTATCTCAATGATTTTCTTGTACAAGGGATTATCCAATAGTATTTTCATTCTTTTGGTCTCTTTTAAAAGGGTACCTAAATGAAAAACTCATAGAGAAAATTAATAGGAGGTTATAGAGAAAATTAATAGGAGGTTGTTAGAACTGCAAAAAAAAAAAAGGAAATTGTTATAATACATCTAATGTATATTTAGATTTTACTAGAAGATCCACTTTCTCCTAAACTTCATCATTGACATCATATTTATCTCAAATTAAGAATGATTCTATCATCACTTTCCCTATACTTATCTCAAATTAAGAATGATTCTATCATCACTTTCCCTCTCAGAATCTTTGCTCTCATCTTAGGTATTCCAAAGTCCATTCTCACCATCAAATGATGAATACTAGCTTCTACATACCTCATGACCAATGTATATATAAGTTTTCTCATGTTTGATGTCTATTATGAGATCGATAATAAATATAATTGCTTATCCCGAGATCCCCATACTTTTAAAGTTTGAATTCATTATAAAAGAAATATCTTTTTCTCTTTTCTTAGAAAACTTAATAGATTCTAAAAGAAGTTGTTACATACTCCGAAATGTAAATTTATCTAAAACATTTTATCTTACACCCTCATTATTTAAGAAGGTAGTAAGAGACATTGAAACTTTGTAAACTTACTTATCAATGTATTTTAAACTATTACTTAAGTAAATTATAATATATCATTCCACATTTATAATTACTCCATCTTTTTCTCATATATATATATTTTTAAACCTAAAAATAACTTCGCCAAATAAAAAAATTGTTTAAATGTGTATGAATATGTTTTTTTTATTTAATAAAATGTGTATGAAAATGTGCATGAATATGTTTTTTTTATTTAATAAAAAGTGTATGAATATGCCCAATTTGGTTTGGTTTTTTTAATAAGTTATTATTATTCTAATCATTATGTGTTTTTTTAATAAGTTATTATTATTCTAATCATTATGTATTATACATTATTATTATTAATAAAATGTACTTCAGATGTAAATGGTATTTCACAATTTTTCATTTTTCTATAATAAATTTCTTTCCATTTTTTTTTTAAATTAATCAAATTATTTATAATAGATAAGTATCTTTAATACATTATACAGTGTAAATAAATAACAACCTTAAAAACAAATCCACTTAATTATCATCATTATTTTATTAACCAAATCTTCCACTTAATATATATATATATATATATATATATATATATATATATATAAAAGAAATGGTAAGCAACCAACTATACATGTAACACGTGTCTGAACTGGAATCACATAAATCTCACATGATTGAGTTAAGTGGTTTCACGCATTGTCATGTGCCTAAACACAATGACAAGTTGAATCATATAGAAGATGAAGACTCAATGCAATGGTACTTTTGTCGTTGTTACAATTAAAGAGGTTACATGCACCATTGTGTAGACTTTGTCGGCAATTTAATGATATGATGCACCTTCAACAAAATGGCCTTTACTACATTTAAAAGAAAGACAATGTTTTTTATGTTATGCACGCTACATTCCTTTTTAAGACGGTGTGTTTTCACTACTCAGCTCAAAGCTTATAATTTTCACTACCCTTAAAATTGCAAATGATGTCATGAAAAAATGTGTGTTGGACCTGGGCTAAATACCTATCATGAGTACTACCATCTCACTCTCACTCCTCAACAACAATTTAAAAGAAATTTTCCAACTATTTCCTTGTTTCTATGTGGATTAAATTATGTTATATTACACGCTTTTCCCTCATTTTGTTAACGTTGAATTTTAACGAGGAAAGATGATTTCAGCCATTGAGTGATCTAAAAGTATCTCAATGAATTAGTACTAACAACAATCCAAAGTCAACTAAGCATCTATGGTAGAACATGTTAGTTTTCAACTTTACTTTGAAAGTGTTTGCATTATGTTTGGGGGTGCTTCATGTGATGTTGGGTGCAAGGTGTGTTGATTACCCTTGGTTGTACCATGACAAACATACACAATGAAGATAGCTTTCTCATGGATTACCATGACTTGGTTTGATGTTTATGTAACACACTTCCTCGGAGCATTGGAAACATAGATGGCATGATGACATCTTCATGATGTACAGATGTGGAGGTTAGTTTCTTTCTTGGGAGGACAACTCACTCTAGAGGAGTATAATTGGATATCTTGGAGGAGGGTGTTGAGTCGTAGATGGAATGGGGACACTTGGCTTCTTTCATAGAGGCTTGTACTTGACTTGAAGATGTTCAAGTTGTGGACTGATCATGTAGGTGGGGTGGACTCAGAAGTACACATGGATTAGGAGAGAGCATTGGAGCATTGGAGGCCTTGCGAGGAGAAGGGTTGGACCTTTCTTGAGGGGCACTTAGTGTTGGAGCCTTGCTTTTTGGATGTGCATGCCTTGAAGCTTGACAAGTGTCACCTACAATTGGAGTGCTTCACATGTAGTTCTATATTATGTAGAGTTAGGTTTTTGTAGTGAATTAGGTCCACTTTGAATTATGTTGGTCTCCCTCACCTTTCAGATAAGTAAAGGGAGAAGAGAGTTTTTTCATCGCTTTTACTTGTTCATGTATATAATCACATACTTGTACACATATATTTATATATCATAAGTTATGACATGAAACTTTTTGATAGGATTCAAGAGAAATATAGAGGAATGAGGGTGGAGTTGGGTGTTGATTATACTTATCTTGTGAAAGGATTGAGCTCCATTTTCTTTTGGATGCCATAAGGTGATGTTCTTGAGTTGAATAATATTGTGTTTGTTCATGGTTTGAAGAAAAATATTCTTTCAGATTCTTGTATGTTAGATATACGTTATGTGGTCAATTTTGTTGTTGAGAAGATCATCATTAGAGTTTGAACTTATGTTGTCGCAAAAGTGGTTTGAGTTGGAGGTCTTTATAGATTACAAGAAGATCTGGTAAATCATATTTCTTTGATGCATGATAGTACCAAGTTGTGTGAGTTTATGGCACAACTGATTTGGTCACTCAACCATGCAGCACTTCTCTCTTAAAGAACTTAGTACATGGATTGTCAAATTGTGGAATAGAGAAGGAAGGTGTGTACAAGGGGTGTGTACTTGGCAAGCATGTGAAGGCTTATTTTCTTATTAGTGAGCATAGATCAAGAAAGATTCTTGATTTTATCTATCCAAATGTGTGTGGATGCATGTCTTCCTCCTCTTTGACAAGTAGTTTTCATTATGTCACCTTCATTGATGATTTCTCTTGCATGACCTAGACTTAAATTTTCAAGGCTAAGGATGAAGTGTTTAGTAACTTCATAAAGTTCAAGGCCCTGGTTGAAAATTAGATAGGGAAGAAGATAAAGATGATTTGTTTAGATAATTGAGGTGAGTATACCTCCTTGAATTTTGATTCTTTTTGCATAGAATCATTGTTCAAGAGGGAGTTGATTGTACCTTAAAACCCACAATATAATGGGGTTGTGGAGAGGAAGAACATGTCTATTATTCATATAGCTAAGTATTTGATTCATGATATGGATTTCACATGTATCTTTGGGTGGAGGCTTGTAATACAACTGTGTATATTTTTAATAGGTGTCCTAATGGGATATTAAAACACAAGACTCCAGAGGAGGAATTCACTAGTGTGAAACCAAAGGTATCACATTTTCATGTATTTGATATTCTAGTTTATATTTATCTTTCCGAGGAGAATATAAATAAGTTGGAACCCTTGAGTATCAAGTTTATTTTTGTTGGATACTATGAGACCTCTAAAGCTTACAAGATCTACATTCCAATGCAACACAAGACTATGTTGAGCCAAGATATGAAGTTTAATGAGGATGTAGTCATGTAGATCATAAGTATCTCCATCATTGATTGAAGAGAGTGAGGAGGTTTTTGTTCCATAGGTTAATTTAGAGTATATAATAGAATCGGACCCAAGTGTGGAAAAGGAGAGAATGAGGATGAATATGCCCTCACCTTCTACACCAACATGCAAGAAGTCAGGATGGATTACGCATACATTGTAAGATGTATAATATCATGTAGGAGCACCCAAATATTTGATGAGGGTGAGTATACATCCTAGGATATATTCTAAGCATATTGCATTCAATATTTCCATTTCTAAGCCTGCCAATTGTTTTGAGGTGGTGAGGTGTGATGCCTTGGAGGATTGTGATTATTGGGTGATAGTTCCTTTCTAGGAATCAATGGTTGATTGCGAGACTATAACAATTTTACATTTGTAGATGGAAGGGTTGGTTTAGTTGTAGAGGGAGCATGCTAGCATTTGTGAAAACACTTTCCTCATAAATAAGGAATGTTAGATTTTGGAGTTACTCCAAAAGTGTTTACACCATGCTTAGGGGTGCATGGCGTGTTGATTACCCCTGGTTGTACCATGATGGACATACACATTGGATATATTGTTTTCATGGAATTCCATGTCTTGACTTTATTCTTATGTGGCACACTTCCTTAGAGTGTTAATGGAAACCTATATAGCATGATGACATTCTTCACGATACTCACATGTATAGGTTTTTTTGTTTTCTAAGGATGATTTGGATTGGATCATTATATTATTTTTCATATATCTCGATGCTTCATGGATGAAAAAATTGGAGTAATAAACTCGTAGAGCTATTTTAGTGACTAGTCAAAATTTGGAAAATTGGGTCCAAAAAACTGTCTAAAATATTATGAAGCCATTTTGAGGCATCAAAAAACTATTTTTTATACTCCAAACCTTACTATGGAGCAATATTATATATTCTATACACCAATACCTTTCCAATCGTGCAAGAGTCACCTCAATTGGAGTTTCTATGAGAAAGTTATTCCTCCTGCAAGTTCACCTACCATATTGATCACCATGGTGCGAGTGGATGTCACATCAACCTCCATTACTTAAACGTGTGGGGCTTGCCACATAGTGGATTTTATAAGAAAATTATTGAAGGTCCTAAAGCTTATCATAATTGAGGGTTGAGGAAGTCAATTCCCTAATCCTAGACAACTATCGAACTATGTTAAATACTAGGCTACTAGGAGGAGAAGGGGTTCCATTCTATGTTATTGTATTGTGTTCCATAACAAAGAATAACAACTAGGAGTGGGAAAATTTGAGAGCATAAAAGAGGGGGTTAATGTTATATACCATCCTAACAAGCCACAAGTCTCAAGTAACTCCATAGAGAGTGTCATCTCATTTGTACTTGCATTATTTCCATACCATAGAAAAGAGAGCAGAGTAGCCTCACCTTCTAGTTGTCTTTTCTCCCGTAAGAGTTTCCCAGAGAAAATATTTGTGTTATTTTGTGGATGGTGTGTGATTGTATTTTACTTTTCTCTATTTTCCACATTTTATATATTTTATGCATAAGAAGAAAATCAATAACTAAGGATTCTAGAATCTAAAGGAATTTAACTTTCATAGTGTATATTTCAGTTTTATTTTTCAGATTTGTTGTGACAAACTGTTCCAGTGGAATATCCACATCACTTCACAGAGAAAAGGACGATAAACAACCCTGGAGTAGGAGAGTTAAGAATATTAGTGAACGAGAATTGGGCATCTTGGAGTAGGATTTAAGCCCTATATGGCATGGTGATACTTGGTTGCTTTCATGGAGACTTTGTGGCTAGGGTTTTCTTGTGATTTCCTTGGCTAGGGTTTAAAGAGATTAACTCATACCAACGTTGTGATAAGTTGTTGGTATGTACACACACTTTATATTTTATATGTATATGGAGAGTTCCAATTACCCAAATATTGTGTACTTGTAGATTTGAATTTCAACTTTTGTTATCTTCATGATTAGGTAGATTTTAGCACTAGTTGTGCATGTTGATTTGATATAAGATATAGCTAAATTTGATTAAGTGATTTAACACATATATAGAAGATAAGAGGGTTTATTTATTATTTTTATAAAATGTTGTAATAAGACCTTTTAGGTCTGTTATATGCTTGGAAAGTGTGCCCTAAGAGTTGTATCTTTATGGTATTGAAATACACTTGAATGGTATTTATTTTCTTATGTTGCCTTATGAAATTGATTTGAAGAGAAGTGAAATATTGATGTTGTAAATTCAAATTTCGTATTCATCCCTAAGAATTAAAGTTCACACGAAATAGATATGACAAACCTCAAGGTTGAGGTGAAAATTTTGAATTTGTATTAATTGCTTGATTCACGAAATTTCAACAAAACCCATGCCAACAACAATGATTTGCATGATACATAAAAACACGATAGATCGAGTAAGTAAAAATTTAAATCATTAGGGAAAATCGCAGGGTCTAAATTTCACCCATGGGATAATTTTCCACGCTTTTTGCCAAAAAAGTATTCATCAATTTCCATTTTTTCTAAAAATAATTCGCCCAAATTCTATAGGATAAAACTATTTTACCTTAAAAATCGCTAAAATTTTATAGAAACTATATTAAATCCTTAGAAATTTATTTTTTTTTACAAAAATATTGCCAAATATTTTACAGTTTGCATATTAAGGACTATTGAAATTCACCAAGGTTTCAACACTTCAAGATAAATTTCCATCCTTAAAATTTTCCCTGTAAATAATCCCTTTATGAGAATTTAAATATGAGTAGATCATAGTCGAAATTCATTTGGGAGTTCATTTTATGTGTTGAAGAATGTCTAGAAGTATTGGGTAGCTTCTACTAGGAGGTGGCCATGACCATAGATTCCTCCAACTACACACCATTCTACTTAATGTTAGAAGTTGATATCTGCAAACATGGGAATGGAAAAGTAGTGTTCACAATGACATCAATAACATCCGATGAGTTAGTACACAGAGCTTGTCAAATTAGAATAGATCATGAGGTGGAAAACATAGGATGGACAAAGGGATCAATGAATGGGTGTGATGTGTTGTGATGTAAGGGTCACATCAACACAAAAATGTCATATGTGGAATTTCTTACAATGTAATTTTTTTTTCTCTCATATTGCACTTACATGCACCTAACAAAGTGTTGGACAATTGGCTTAGGTTGATAGACAGTTGGTATGGATTTTTGGTTTTCATTGATGTCAACCATTGAAGAGTGATATTGTAGATTGATGTCAACCCTTAGTGATTGATGTCAACTCTTGGAGAAAGTCTGGTAGCAAATTCTGGTAGCACAAAGGTTTGCGTAATGGACCCAAGTTTGTTTGATGTATAATGGTATGAGTTTTGATATATTTGAAGGTAATACTATTCTATATGGGTAGTACATTTCATGCCATTTCCGGTGGTATGTGGAACGTCACATAACTCCTCATGGTTAGAGAGTTATGGCCATTTGAAGTTGGAGAAAGGTTTGGGTAATGGACCCAAGTTTGTTTGATGGATAATGGCATGAGTTTTGATATATTTGCAGGTAAAAATATTCTAGATGGATAGTACATGTCATGCAATTTCTGGTGGTATGTGGAACATCACATAACTCCTCACAGTTAGAGAATTATGGCCATGTGAAGTTGGAGAACCCTCATGAGTCATCTAGAAGCCCCAAAAAGTCATAGTAGTCAAAGTGGTTTGAGAGATTTTAGAAGGTAAATAATAAAGTGAAGTGATGAGTGTACTATAAGTCAAATTCAATACAAAAGAAATGATTTAAATAATAAAGTTAATGAAGAAATTACTAAGTTGACAAGTGGTTAGAAGTGGGTTAACCCTAAAATAAGGAAAGTGGGTTAAGATGGTTAAAAGGTAACCCCTTGAGGAAGCTACATGAAAGTATAAATAAGAGGAAATGCTCTCTCATTTTAATTACACTTGAGCATATTGAATATCTATAGGTGACTGAGGTAACCAAATGATATCTAAGCCGAATTTCAGAGGGAAGGTGAAGTAGACAAGGCCGAAATTCAAGGGAGGATAAATTCTTTTGATGATGCTTTCTAAGGTATCTTATTTACAGGTCATCTCACCAGGGGTGATTTTAAGAACCCCTCTAAATTTATATGTATAATAAATGGGCGAATCCCCATGATACATAGGAAAAATTGAGGGCTATTTTATCAATAATATAAAATGTATATATAATTTTTTGGCGAATATTTTAGTCAATTATATAATCTTGTAAAATATTGGCGAATATTTCACTGAATTATAAAATCTTGT